>CM077231.1:913667-1008667 GCA_039654775.1 Spinibarbus caldwelli
AATTAACGCGAGAGCACAATTCCAAAACAGCAACGATGGGCGTGGAAATTTCTGCTGGTGATTTATTGACAATGCGCAAATTAAAGAACACAGATGCAATGTCTCATTTACATATCGACCAACGCAATATACCAAGTGCAGCGCAAATTAACGTAGTCGCAAATAAGCAGAGCCGATGCTCATCAGGTGCAGGTGATGTACTTACAACACAGGGGCAAAATAATTTAAGATATGCTTTTTGGAGCATTAAATAATGGCGCAAATACCAGTAATTTGATAACGGGATTCATTTTAATACTCTCCTCCCATGAATTTAGCGTCTGAAAGAGAATCTCCTACAAATTAATATTCGATAAGGTCAGGCACAAAAATAACTGTTCACGCCTTTTCAGCACTAATTCTTCATTGTGCGTCTTTAGTAAAACCTGACAGTACTATTTCGACACCCAAAGACGTGTTGGCGCAAGCTATTAGTAAATCTGGCCCTTCAGTCCTATGGTCAATTTCACATAAAATTAAATCACTGTAAAAGACCACTGGACAAGTTTGTTTTCAATATAAATTTATTGTCCTCACAGAGATGTTACATTATTTGTATGAAGTATTTTACACTGGATTTGGATATAAATCAGGTTGGCAGGTCTGAGATGCTTCATTTTTTTTTTTTTTTTTTTTTTTTTTTTCACACATCATATATCATCAGTCATTAATATCTTTGCTCATTTCACTGATATTAGTATGTGGGACTCAGTCTTGTCTTAAATCCTCATCTGTATTTGATGAGATCTGAGCTGTAGATGAGCCTGAATCTGAGAGGAGACACAAGAGTCTCAGTCTTCATCTTCTCCATTAGGTGTAGATATCTAAACTCTCAATAGCATCCTCTTTTGAGTATCTTCTCCATTCATATGCTATCTTTCCACTCCCGTCAAATGTTTTATTGTAGTATTTTTCCAGATCTTTCTGGAATCTGCACACAAACCACTTCTAGTAGAGCAGATCAGAGAGATCAGGGCTGATGCTCCAGTCTGCATGAACTCCTCCTGCTCTTCTGTATTAAAACACTGATTAATTGCCACTAAACCTGTGCAAATATCAGTACAGAGAGTCTGTGTAGAACTGTAATATGTACCATTAACTCTCACTCTGTGGAAAGGAGCGCTGTGATCTCCATGATGGATTTCTATGGTGTTTGTGCAGGTGGCTTTACAGAACGGACACGGAGCCCAACAGCACTGACAGAAGAGATCAATCAGAATCTCATCCGGTCTGTACTTATAGTTCAGCTTTACTGGAAATTACTTTGTGTTGAATCTCCTGCTGATGTCAGACATTACAGCAGTAAGGTCTTTCTTTATCACTTCTTCTAGGAGGTTGAAATCATCACCATCATCATGTTTGACTCCACTGAAGTCTTTTTCAGAGAAGATCAGCTCATCTGAGAGCTGTTGTGTGAAACTCTTCAACCACAAACCAGCATCTCCTCTGTTCTCTTGAACACGTTCAGTAGATTGATGAGCTGCTCTCATGATCTTCTGCTGTTGGTGGCTTGCTAAAACCACTACATCCTAATGGAATATGGACCTAAACACACTACAAGACCATTTTAATGGTTAAAAATTGATGTTTTTAATGGTATTTGTAGTGGAAAGCAGAATTTCTTTGCTGGTTTCTTTTCTTCAGCAGGGAGGTAGTGTCACATGGCAACATTTCCAAAAACTTTCCACTTTCCTGTAAGTGAACACTGTAGTTTATCCCCCAGAAGGGGGCAGATTTCATCCTGGCGCTCTTCATTAATTCACTCGAGAACTTGATGAGAAACTAGAGGAGCAGAAGAGATCCAGCTCATCATTTGATCATCCAGATCCATTCAGCAGCGCGTCGCGATGATGCTGCGCGTTTTATTCGCACTGATCGTGTTCGCCGGCTCCGTTCAGGCGGATAAACGCGCGGCGGAGATGAAGATGAGCCTGATGGAGTCACCATCATCACCATCATCATCCTCAGCGCTGGAGCTGAACCCCTCCGCAACGCGTCGCGGTGATGATGAAGACGCGCGCGCGCGCAGAGTTCCGCGCGGGTCCAAACACAAGCAGCGCGACCCGCATCCCGATCCTGACGCGTTCTTCACCACGCCGCGAACGTTTAACGGCTCTCTGCGCGTCCATAACCCGCTGTTCCCGCTCACAGAGGAGTCCTATAGCGCCTACGCGGTAATGCTGCTCGCGCTCATCGTGTTCTCCGTGGGCATTGTGGGTAATCTGGCGCTCATGTGTATCGTGTGGCACAATTATTACCTGAAGAACACCTGGAACTGCGCGCTGGCCAGCCTGGCCTTCTGGGACTTCATGGTGCTGTTCTTCTGTCTGCCGGTGGTCATCTTCAACGAGC
Organism: Spinibarbus caldwelli; assembly: GCA_039654775.1. Taxonomy (NCBI): domain Eukaryota; kingdom Metazoa; phylum Chordata; class Actinopteri; order Cypriniformes; family Cyprinidae; genus Spinibarbus; species Spinibarbus caldwelli. The sequence goes on from CM077231.1 coordinate 916,059, forward strand.
TGACCAAGAGGAGGCTGATGGGAGATCTGTCCTGCAGGATAGTGCCTTATGTGGAGGTGTGTGACCAATCAAACCATCAATTAATCAGTCCATTAATTAGGCAACCAATCAGACTGTTCATATAACGCACACATATATCTGTCTACCCACCTAAGAAGAATGTTTACTAATGTTCCTGTTATATTATAGAAAAGGTTTTCTAAATGTTCTCTGAAAGTTCAAATTGTCCACTTTTTAAAAAATTGAGTTTTTCTTGGTTATTCAAATGTTAAGGTATCATTCCATTTTACCAAACATTATGGGAACTTTACTTTTGAATGTTCTCTGAAAGTTCTAAAACAAATAGTAACAATAGTAACGAATGTCCAACCAAAACAATTTAACATAAATGTATTAGTTTGATGTTTGTTTAACGTTTTTAAATGTTACTACTTGTGTCAGAACGTTCAGGGAACATTCAAAAGTAACATTCCCATAATGTTTGCAAAATGGTAAAATAGAACGTTTGAATAACCAAGAAAAAACTTTTCTTTAAAACATATAAAACTGGACCGTTTGACCATTCTGAGAACATTCAGAAAGAAAGCTTAATGGGAACATTAGCGAAACATTCTTAGAGCGTATTTTTGTTATCTGGGTAGGTGTTTTTTATGCTGACTATTTGAGAACATTATTAAAAGGCAAGATAACATTAATGGAAGACGTCACTTTGAATGTTTGTTCATAACTTTGAGACAAACCTGCCAGAACGTTCTGAGAAAAAAAAAGTTTATCATTTTTTTCCCACCCTTAATATCAAACTGTAAGAAAACTAGCCATCGCAATCAATCAGAGCCGGTGAGTGGCATTGTGGGTAGTTTCTGGAGTTCATTTTCCAGCCTCCTCTTTACAGCACCAGCTCTCCTGATTGTCATGTAAATGAGATCTCCGGGTAATTAGCAGCACTAATTGGGCTCATTAATGTGTTGAATGAGTGTTTAGAGTGTGTTTTAAGGGCAGGATTGTCTGCAGAGAGTGTTTGCGTGTCTGTTGACCCACCTCTGCGGCGCTAAGACATTTTATTATACAGCAGTAAATTAACATATTAGATGAGATGCAAATTAAATCAACATTCCTTATAGTATGTACAGTTACCTGGGAATATGAACCTTTATTTTTATTACCCTTACTGACATGCACTAGTAATGGCATAAGATGGTAAAATTGTGGTATTTTAATATATATACCATAGTACTGAACAAATGCGTATCCATTTACCATGACACTTAGATGGTTTTCCAATGTACTTCAAAAATACCATGGTACTCCCATAGCATTATGTCCAAACACGTGGTTTTACTATGATATGTCCAAAAACCACTGTATCAACATTGTATATGTTCAGAAAACATGTTTTTTTTTTTCTTTTTTTTTTAAACATGGTACATGTCTAATGGTAGATGTCCAAAAACATTGTATGACCATTGTACATGTCCAAAAAAAAAAAAAAAATGGTATGGTTTTAGCATGGTACATGTCTAAAAACTGTGGTATGGTATCATCGTGGTAAATGTCCAAAAAAAGTTGTGGTATCGCCATGGTAAATGTAGGAAAAAAATGATGTTATCATAGTAGACATCTAAAAAACATGGTATCGCCATGGTAAATGTAAAAAAACATGCTCCAAAATGTCCAAAAACATGGAATTACCTTTATCCGTAGTTTTATTATGGTACGTTCAAAGAAAAAGAAAAAGAAAAACATGGTTTTATCATGGTACAATACATACATAGTATGACCATAGTACTGTAGATGTAGATTTCCAAAAAACATGGTATAACCATGGTAAATGTCCCAAAAAATGAGGTTTTACCATTGTACATATTCAAAAACGTGGCATCACAATAGTAGACCTTCAAAAAAAAAGTGATATCATCATGGTAAAAGTTTAAAAAACATGACATCACCATAGTAGACATCCATAAAAAATTAAAAAAAAAAAAAATGTTTCTACCATTGCACATGTCCATAAAACATATTGTCATGGTAAATGTTCAAAAAATTACATCATCATAGTAGACATCCAAAAGAAAACGTTGTATCACCACGCTAAATGTAAAAAACATGGTATCACCATAGTAGATGTAAAAAAGTGGTTTTCCTATGGTACATGTCCAAAAACATGGAATGACCTTTATCCGTAAAATAAGTTTTATTATGGTACGTGTCCAAAAAACATAACAAATCAATTTTACCATACTCTGGGTTCAAAAAATGTTGTATTAGCATAGTTAACTGTACTACCATAGTTAAATGTAGTATTAGCATAGTTAACTGTACTGTTCCATCGTTAAATGTAGTATTAGCATAGTTAACTGCAGGTCATGTGATTTCGTGTCAGTTTCTATGTTCCTAACACGTGTTTGTTGACGTGTCTTTCAGGTGACGTCTCTCGGCATGACCACGTTCAGTCTGTGCGCGCTCAGCATCGACCGCTTCCACGCGGTGACCAGCGTTCAGCCGCAGCCGCGGCAGGTCGAGTCCTGCCAGTCCATCCTGGCGAAGCTGTCGGTGATCTGGGTGGGATCTCTGGTTCTGGCCGCTCCGGAGCTGCTGATGTGGCGTCTGGAGCAGGAAGTGTCTCCGCGAACAGGTCTTCCGGTGGACTCCTGCATTCAGCAGCCTTCCGCGATGCTACCGGAAACGCTATACTCGCTAGTGCTAACTTACCAACAGGCTAGAATGTGGTGGACCTTCGGATGTTTCTTCTGCCTGCCACTACTGTTCACTGGAGCGTGTCAGCTGCTAACGCGACATGTTACGTTTGAAAATGCTAAAATCAAAGCCGCGCATCCGTCATCAACATTATCTTCGTCGTCCTCCGCGCCGTTGTCTCTGAAGAAGCAGCAGCGGCGAGACCGTCAGCTGACTCGTACGATTGTGGCACTGGCGTCCGTTTACGCCGTTTGCAGTTTCCCGGAAAACGTCTGGAACATCGTTCTGGCCTACGCGGGCGTGGAGTTGGGCATGGCCACGAGGGCTCTGCTTGCTCTGATTGGCCAGTTCCTGTTGTTCGTGCGGGCAGGGGTGACGCCCATCCTGTTGCTCTGCATCTGTCGCTCGCTTGGCCAGGCGTTCGTGGACTGCTGCTGCTGCTGTTGCGATGAGTGTCTGCTGGATCCTTCGTCGTCGTCAACGTCTTCGTCTTCGTCCACTAATGCTACAGCCATATCTTCGTCTTTGTCCTCGCCCGTTTCTGTCCAGGAGGAGAAGCTGAAGATCGTATCGGGAACATCGCCTGCTGTGTTTTTCGATAAAGTGAAGGACAGTCCGGCTGAGCTGATCATCGGAACGCCATGTTGATCTCGGAACGACGGCGTTTATAAAAACTGTGAATGAAATATCGTCCATCACTAACACTCTTAAAGGGAAAGTTCACACAAAAATGATCATTCTGTTGGCATTTAAATGTTCCAAACCTGTGTTTTATTTTGTGTGCAGAACACAAAATGTGTGTTAATAAATTATCAGAATATTTTATTAAATTAAAAATATTATAAAATAAATGACACAATTTTCATGCCATCACTCACTGCTGGATGAGGAGAGTTAAACGCAGAAACGCAATTTCCTGTTTCTTTGTCTACATCTAATCACAATCTTGTTTTCTCTTGATCATGTTTAGCAATTTGAAATCCTCGATTAGTTGCTGTATTTCAGTCTGTAAGCCTACACTACAGAAATACAAACAAATTGTGAACTTTATCATATTTCATTGAAATTAATAACTAATATTTTGTTTATCCGTAAACATTGTACTGCTGGATGGACAGCTGAGGCAAACTTGAAAACATTGTATTTTTATGCACTTAATTCATTTTTATCTTTAAATTGTCAGTGTTTAAGAGTGAAAATATGGTTCGGAAAAACAGAAGTCGTCTTTTCAGATCAACTTTTATATGTTAAAGTTTTGAAGATGAAATATGTTTTACTGAGTCTGTCTCACATATCAAAGACTGATTCTGTGCTGGAATTAGACGACTTGTGCCTGTTTACAAACTCTCAGCAGAGACAAACGACTCTATGAACTATGAGAAAATACTGAAAAATCTTTGCAACTTTAACATGTTAGATGTAATTATAATAGCTAAGTGAACTGATGTAGTTGAACAGATTGTTAGCATTGAATCTTTTCTATTTCATTTTTGTACTTGGTTGCAGCCAATAAAAGAGTTTGAATATGTCACGTAAACTTTGCGAACATTTTCCTTTTCTGTTTTATTCACACAAATGCTTAAAGGACTTGTACTTATGTGACCTGTCTGTGAGAAAGAATCGCACACACAGTTGAACTGCTGTCTCTTGGCTGTTCTGAAGTGATTTTCCTCCTACAGTAGATTCTCAGGAGGAGTCGTGGGGGCCCATAAGGGCCGTATTGTTCCCGAGCCGTGGCCCCCGCGCTGAATATCAATAGCGGCCCCTGAGCAGTTGCTACGCGACTGTCACACGCCGGCTTTCGGCATTCAGACTCCAAACAGCAGCAGACCAGAAACAGACGCGACATTCTCTCGGATTGCCGGTTGTCGTGGAGACGGGGCCCTTGCGTTGATGTGGGCAACACGGAGGGGCAGTTCAGCTGTTCTGCGGGAAGAATGGGGTAACAAGTAATCTGGCGTGGATTAAACGCTCTGCGCTGTCATGAACCGTACAGAATGAGGTCAAGAGTGTGTTTTACACTTTCAGGGAGGTTTTTAAAAAGAAGTTTCTGTATCTGATTCAATCTTTTGAAGTTTGTCGTGTGGTAACAAACCTCTGAACACCAGATGAAAAGCCCAAATGTTAAACCAGATGATATTCAGGTAGCTACATATAAACATGACAATAGTTTATGTAAATTTACATAGCTTGATCAGAAAGATTATCTGAGCTGAAAGTGAAAACTGGCTATAGAAGGAACCGTTTCCACAACAGCTCCCCAAATTGTGCAAAATGTCAGAAACAAATTTATTTTAAATGTTTAAAATTATTAAAACTCTGCTGAAAAAAACAGCATAATCTGGTTAGGCATGTTTTGACGCTGGGATGCTGGTTTATGTTGGTTCTTTGCTGGTTTATGTTGGTTCTTTGCTGGTTTATGTTGGTTCTTTGCTGGTTTATGCTGGTCCTTTTGCTGGTTTATGCTGGTCCTTTGCTGGTTTATGTTGGTTCTTTGCTGGTTTATGTTGGTTCTTTGCTGGTTTATGCTGGTCCTTTTGCTGGTTTATGCTGGTCCTTTGCTGGTTTATGTTGGTTCTTTGCTGGTTTATGCTGGTCCTTTGCTGGTTTATGTTGGTTCTTTGCTGGTTTATGTTGGTTCTTTGCTGGTTTATGTTGGTTCTTTGCTGGTTTATGCTGGCCATGTGCTGGCAAAGAATCAGCATAAACCAGCAAAGAACCAGCATAAACCAGCAAAGAACCAGCATAAACCAGGCTCCAATGAACCTGTAATCGAACTTTTGTTTACATCATAGCTAATTATAAAAAAAAATATGACTACAAAATCATTCAAGCACTACACATTTTTAAACTTAAAAACATTATTTATAGATCGATATAGGTCATATTTTACTCACTTCTGTGGACGGCTTTGTCTCTAAACCATAAACCCACACAATGACGGTTTGGTCTATGAATCTGCCGTTCAATAATATTAACGAAAGCGAACACAACTTTAGCGCCAAATGAAACTTCACACGCTGACAAACATGTACTGTACATCATAGCTAAGTACTACAAACTAAATCAAACAATATACATATTTTAAAACAACAACAAAACATCATTTATGAATCGATTTTCCAAATGAAAGCCATCCCCAGATGTTCACAAAAGGAGGTTTTGTCACATTTAACTCACTTCTGTGGACACTTTTGTTCCTAAACTATAAAACCCACACAGAGTCCCTCATACAGGCTTATTTTGTCACAGATGTGAATTCATGAATAACAATCAGCATCGTAAATAATATTGATTTGACACACAGAAAACAGTACTGTTGTGTTACCATGTTTAACACATTGTGTTTTAATGTGACCCTGGACTACAAAACTAGTCATAAGGGTCAATTTTCGGAAATTGAGATTTATACATAATCTGAAATCTGAATAAATAAGCTTTCCATTGAAAGGTATGGTTTGTTAGGATAGGACAAGATCTGGCCGAGATACAATATTTGAAAATCTCTCTGTTGAAAAAACCAGCATGCTGGTTAGGTAGGTTTTGAAGCTGGGATACTGGTTTAAGCTGGTCCTTAGCTGGTAATGTGCTGGTCCTAAACTCGTCCGACCGGCACATGACCAGCACATGACCAGCTCAAACCAGCTTAAACCAGCTCAAACCAGCATCCCAGCTTCAAAATCTACATTATGCAGTTTTTTCAACAGGGGAATCTGAAGGTGCAAAAAAATCAAAATACTTAAAAAAATCACCTTTCAAAGTTGTCCAAATGAAGTTCTTAGCAATGCATATTACTAATCAAAAAATATTTACGGTGGGAAATTTACAAAATATCTTCATGGAACATGATCTTTATTTAATATCTTAATGATTTTTGGCATAAAAGAAAAATGGGTAATTTTGACCCATACAATGTATTTTTGGCTATTGCTACAAATATACCTGTGCTACTTATGACTGGTTTTGTGCTGCAGGGTCACATATGTGTTTAAGGAAAACTACAGTGCAAATAAGTTGTGTGAAAGTCTCCTCAGAGCCAGCTGTGTTCATTATATATTCATTTAAGGGTTGTGTGTGTGTTTTGTGTGGGTTGAAGGCTCTCTGACGCTGTTTGTTTTGTTCCGCTGAAGGAGACTGAAGCTCCGCGTGAGATCGCTGTGGAACCCTCTCAGAGCCGCTCCAGATCACCGCGGGGCTCGACGTCCGTCCCGGGAGCAGGAAGACCGGTCACCGCGACCCGCTGGAGATCCGGTTCGTCAGCCCAAGCTGTCACCGTTTCCATGACAACCCTGACCTCCGGCCCTCTCACATCCTACCGGCTGAATAACAGAGCCAGAGCCCAAAACCGGTCCAAAACCAGCAGCAGCGAGGGGTCTGAGGGGATGAATGTGCGCAAACAGACCGTTAACTCGCTAAAACCAACAGAACGCGGGAGCGTTTGTGTGTACGTTTGAATAAAATGAGCGCGAAAGTCGCCAATACGTCGTTAGTCTCCTGCTTGGTTTCTATGCGGTTGCTGAGGTTTTAATCTCCTAAATTGAGTGATTTCAACCTAAAATCAATTAACAAAATCATGCATTTAGGGACGAATTGACTGCCTTTTTAATTTAACATGTATTACCGTTTAATACGCATTTTTTATTGTTCACTTCACACGCCTAAAGTTAATCTTAAAAGAATAATCTTAAGAGAATAAAAAGTTGCTAAATGACTTTATGATGTCATTGCGCGATGACGTCATTGCGTAATCACGACGCTAAATTGTGTCACAACATCAAATCTCAGCAATGTTGCCAACTGCTTTCAATTGAAAGTAGCTAAAACTGGTAGCTAAAAGCCACTAGATGGCATCATAATGGCAGATTCACTGATCTATATAAAGATGAATATAGATCAGAGGGCAAGATGAGAACTTAGTTTGTCCAAGAAGTTGCTATATGTGTCCCTAAACTTTTGAAATAAGTCTCAAAAGGGGTGGGGAAGTCCCTAAATCTAGCTACAAAATTGCTAAATTGGCAACACTGAATCTCAGCAAAAAATACATTTTATATATGTTAATTTAGATTTGTTTGTAAAATAATACCCATAAAATAATATTAAAATATAAATAACTGTTTTAAACATTGAATAATTAAACAGCTAGTAAACTAGTAATACTACACATTCTCAACAATTATGCTTGAAGTAGTGTATTAGTAGTTAGTTAATATGTTACACTCTAAGAAAAGTCTGTACAAATAAGGCATAATCTACTGTGTCAATATGAATGAATTTTCTGTATTGGTTTTTACCTGCATTTTAAATTACACATTGTGTTTTCGGGTTACTGGGTTACAATGGATAATGGATAATGTTCTGGAAAATTACCAGTATCTTTTCTATTTTTCTAACAGTGTACTAACTGATCAACAATCACAGGTACAAGCTACTAACAAAGTGTATCATAAATGAACAATTATTAAATCATTATTAAATTAAACAATTGAAAATAGCAGCTAACTCGATTCACATGATGTGTGTACTGCGAGGCATCTGTGGTTTCCTCTTTTTGTGTAATTTGGATGGAAAATGTGTGCCTTTTTATTGTCTGAGTCACTTATCAGAAGTTGCTAAAAGTTGCCAAATAAATTTTTAAAAATTGCTAAATTTGTTGCTAGGTGCTTTTGGAAGAAAAAGCTGCTAGGGTAGTCTGAAAAGTTGCTAAATTTAGCAACAAAATTACTAAATTGGCAACACTGATTAGAGAAATGTTTGTAGTTCTCTACTGCCCTCTGCTGGTGAAGTTAAAGACTTGTACTCTCTGTTTAGTGCACTGTATATTTTACTACACAGTACATAATACAGAAATATAGATGATAATATGCTATTCTGAATGCTACTTCATATCACATTTATGTCAAAACCACTAAATTAAACTCTTTGTATGTTTTTACTTCCTGAAAGTCTATATTTTCTCCTTTATATTAAAATATATCTCATGAAGTACATTTTTGTCCAGTATCACTGAATTAGACCTAATATCAAAATATGACCACAAAACTAGTCATAAGGGTCAATTTTCGGAAATAGAGATTTATACATCATCTGAAGGCTGAGTAAATCAGCTTTCCATTGATGTATGGTTTGTTAGGATAGGACAATATTTGGCTGAGATACAACTATTTGAAAATCTGGAATCTGAGGGTGCAAAAAAATCTAAATATTGAGAAAATCACCTTTAAAGTTGTCCAAATGAAGTTCTTAGCAATACATATTACAGATCAGAAATGAAGTTTTGATATAATTACGGTAGGAAATTTACAAAATATCTTCATGGAACATGATCTTTACTTAATATCCTAATGATTTTTGGCATAAAAGAAAAATGGATAATTTTGACCCATACAATGTATTGTTGGCTATTACTACAAATATACCTGTGCTACTTATGACTGCTTTTGTGCTCCAGGGTCACATATCACATCGGCTTAAAGAAACAAGAAACCATGGTTCTGAGAGGGAAATCATTTAATTTCATTTTTAAATAATCTGTAAATAACAAGAACAACATGTACAGTTATCACTGCGAGTACGAGAGAATAGAAAGATCCCAAATGAACAACTCAACTGATCGAGTCTGGTACAGAAACACCTGTTATGTGACTGCTTTAAAAAGTTACTGTCCGATCCATATAAAGAGGGGGAAAAGAACATCATCGAGCTCGGTCCAATCACAGCTGATTATACAGTAACTATGGCAACTAGCTTCATCCCATAATGAGTCATGCAGGGGGGAACAAATCACATGATTCCCCAGCAAACAAAAGCGCGACACTGCCACAAACAATTAAAATATCAAAAGAAACATTATGGCCACATGTAATTAGATATAAAAATAATTAAATCAACACACATACAGAAGACGATGAGAGCCCAGATGAGCTCATGTCCATGATGAACTGATGACAGGAGTGAACATGAGCTCCAGCAGAAAAACACACTTTCTGCGATTATCGTTGAATCAAGTAACGCAACACGACAAAGCGACAATCCAACCGTCATAATCAATAAAGTGCTCCACACTGCACACTTCATTAACAAAGCTGAGGATGACTTCATAAGTGACTTTGACAAAGTCATTTATGAACCTAAAATTTCACGTAACAGTTGGAATCCACTTCGCCAACAAAGTGAATTATGAAAACGACTTCATTAGTATAACTTTGTAAATGATGTCATTATAATCAACAAAGTTGACTTGGTTAGATTGACTTCTAAGTGACTTTTGCAAATCAACTTCAACAAAGTCGTTTATGAACTTGATGTTACGCAATTAAGTTGTGGGCAACTAGATTGACTTCGAAAAATACGGTAAAATCAACAAAGTTGACTTCATTAGGTTGCTTTTGTAAGCGACTGTTACGAAGTTGATTTTGACAAAGCCATTCATGAACCTAACAAAGTTGTGCAATTCAGTTGCTAACAGTCAATTACTAACATAACTTCATTAGACTGACTTCATAAATTACTTTTTTTAACAAAGACATTTACAAATATGATGTTATGCAACTACATTGTGCGACTGAAAGCCCTTTTGCTGTGAATTATGAATGTAACTTCATAGGCTGACTTTTCAAAGTACTTCGTCAAATCAACTTTGTTACATCGGCTTCATCATACTAATGTTGTCTATGTCGCAAGTGCACAACTTTGTTACATAACTAAAAGTTTACTTCATAAATGACTGCTATTGTCAACAAAGCTGTTTGCATCCCTTTCAACGACCGTTGTATTGTAGTAAAAATACCTTTTGTAAATATGGTTATCAATGTAACCAGTGTCGTAATAAACTTCGTAACATCAAAGTTGACTCTGTAACATAACTTCGTAACCAGTGCAGCAGTGTTGATTACTGCCATTTTGTCGCATTGCGTCGTTCACTCTTGTGTAGACGATGAACTCATGACAATCAAACATTAGTGTAGATGAATATAAAGTGATTAACAGTTGCGAAAAATCAACAGAGTAAGCCTTCGGCATTTATAAAGTAAATATTATTCTAGTCTACATGATGGCATTCGTGCACACAAACACCATCGCTCACACACTTTCTCTCTCTCACACACACACAATCCATTTGTTCAGATTGCTGTGATATGAGTGGGGTCTTCTTTATTATTATTATTATTATTATTATGTTATTATTATCATAGGACGCTAATCACACTAAGACAAACACCGTAATGCTTAGGAGGGAGATCTCATTTGGTTTAAGTTGCTATTTACATAATCCAGTTGAAAAACACTGTGAAAAAACATGCCAAAAACAACCGAAATATGTCAATTTACATATGTATAATCTACTGACGTGTTTATAAACTGTTATGATTTAGGCCAAAAAAATCCATGTGCGACAAAAACGAAACAGGCTGTAAACGACATAATCAAAGCGAGAAAAATCACAAGATCTTCGTCTCTCCCTGATAGGAACAGCGTTCAGAAACAACACTGGACTTCAGCTGGAGATTCGCGCAACATTTGCCGCATCTCCGCTGTCTTTATTAACGCAACGATCTGCGGGTCCGACAGAGACAGATCAACGTTTGTCATCTGATACTGTATTGCATCCCGTCGAGAATCAAATAAAACACTGATGTTGCTCTGCATGCGCTCGCTGACTGACGTTCCTACAAAAACGACACGATGGGAATGGTTGCCATGACAACCCACCCACGTCAACGATACGCTGTAGTCACAGCGACTAAAAAAAAAAAGGTATAAAACCTTCATTTGGACACGTAAACTCTTCAGAATGATTCATGTGCTTTCAGATAAAAAGATTTTGTAATGCTACAATATTAACGCAAACCATGTGACCTTGATGCCCATGGGATGATGTCACATTCGTAGAAACAACGTCAGCACCGGGTCACGCTAACAGGCTAACAATACTAAGATTTAACATCCTGCTAAATGCAAAACAATAGTGTAAATGAACGAATTCTCCCAGTGAACGATCAGAGAGCATATGGAATGTTCTCATAACGTTGGAAAAACGTTAAAACAAGAGCCCAGCGCAAACGCCATGAATCACGTGACCTTAGATCGCTGGTTCTGACAGATGCTGTGGGCGTCAAGTCGAGGTTCGATCACGTCTCTGAGCAAACACGCAGAACGACGCGTGCGAGCGAAACGCGTCATGTGACTTCATGACGAACCGTAAAAAAGCACATTCAAGTAAAAGTAAAAATCAATGTTCAAACGATGTAAATGATGTGGATTAGTTTATAAGAACAGAGAGAGGGGCGGATGCTTGCTTGTTTAGAACGAAATCAGAAGCGCCTAAAATACAGTTGATCACATGATGCGGTTCCTCCAATCAGACACCGGCTCCGCCTCCTCAGCTCCGCCGGGTCCGCGAGTGCTGGATCAGCCACTGTAGTGTGATGTCTGGAACACATGACCATGAGTTAATTAACATATGACCCGCCCACACATGAATTTATTCAGTATCCAGCAACCTGACCAATCACAGAGCTCAGAGACACTTCAAGAGACTTCTTAAAGGTACAGTATCCCAAACAGCCTGTTAAAAGGGATCTCCCGCTTTAATTTCTATGAGTTTTCAAAGAACTTCACAGTCGTTTATGATTAACAAATGTGTGATTAACAGAATGGAAACTCACTTTTCATTCCTAGAAATCATCATTTCAAAATTTCCCTGATATCTAAAGGTTTTTAATCACAGCAAAATGCTGCTATAAGAGTCAGAAAGTGAAAAACGCTGAAGAAAGAGCATAATAAACAAATAAAACACTGAACAGAAGTGTTAAATAATCAAGTGGTTTAATCTGATTGATATATGTGGTGTAAAACTGTATTTTTAATGCAGTATCATGAATGTCTTACCGATGTTGTCCTTCTCCTTACAGGAGATGGAGTAACAGCAGATCTCTCTGTCCTGAATGGCTGACAGGTTCCTGTAGATCAGACGATTTAACAAGAGTTTTCAGTCATCAGATCAGAATCAGACTGCATTAAAACATCAAATATTAAGATGCTTTGGATTCAGATATGAAATGTTACGGATGAACTCACATTCTCTCGATGAGCTCCTTCTCATCCAGAGCTCCAGGAAGATCTCGCTTATTGCCCAAAACCAGAACCTAAGGAAATACGGCCACTTTTATGATCAAATAACCACATCGAGGTGAAAGAATCTATAAAATATGATCTTAACATCAGATGAAGCAGTAAAGATTATGTCAGACTCACTGGGATTCCCTGCAGCTGCGGTTTGTCTAACAAGTTATGCAGTTCGTTCTTCGACGCCTCGATCTTCTCCGGATCGGCCGCATCAACCATGTACCTGAATGAAACACATGATCTGTTACGAATGCATGACATCATAACGCCGTTTACGTAACACACCTGAGATACTCACACTATAGCGCTGACGCCGCGACAGTATCGCTCCCACATGCTCCTAAAGCGCGGCTGACCACCGATGTCCCACAACTACAGCAAACACAAACTATCATTCATTTACAAGAATACAGAGTAAAACACACTCATGAGAAATAAAAACCATAAAATATTTAAAACTACATATTATGTAGCCTTATTATTACACAATTTATTAAACAAAACCATTTTATTTTACTATTTTATATGAAATTTGCTTTTTTTTTGCACAATTCAAAACATTTAATTACAATTTAAAACACTGGTGTGCTTTTCTAGCAATAACTACTAAAGAAACAAAAACTGAATTTAAATAATTTTTAATATGATTTTTAAATATTTAATATTTTAATGATGACTAGTATTTTTTTAATACACAAAAATATAAATGTATATAAAGCAATATTTTATTTTACTATTTAGTTTATATAACTTTTGCAGTTTTTTTGCAAAATTTGCAATTGCAACTGTTGCAATTTTTGGTGAAATTTGAAACGTCTGATTACAATTTAAAACACTGGTGTGACTTTACTATTTTCTAATAATAACTACAAAATAAACATGAAAATAAAAATATATATCTTTTTTTAAATACATAGAAACATAAATGTATGTTTTTTTTTTTTTAATTTTATGCATTACTAGGTAACAGGGTTGCAGATTCAGCTTATATGAAGCTCTCACTCAGGAGGAGCTGGCTATTTTAGGTTCAAATATTTATAGCTATTGATAAACTTATGCTTTCCATAAATTAAAGAAACAATTTGTTGTTCGTTTTGATTATTTTTCTTATAATAACTGGGCTGAACGGCTGAGCTTGATAAATACAGTCAACACTAAAACGTGCTTAAAAAAAATGCACTCTTAGGAACTGTCACGTATTTTTAAATAAAAAATATAAATTATAAAATATAAATTGAAATTTTTTATTTTAACAAGCACTTTTTTATATATATATAAAAAGAATTGTTAAAATAAATTGTTTAGCTAAATGTATATAAAACATTAATATTTAAAATGATTTTTATTTTTTTGTTCTGCAGTGTTATTCATCTCAACACAGAAGCGCTGAAACACTCTGTGATCTCCTGACCTTGATGGTGACGTTTCCCTTGGTGATCTTGCGCATGTTAAAGCCGACCGTAGGGATCATGTCCTCGCTGAACTGACCCGACTGCAGACAGACAGACAGACAGACAGACAGAGAGTTTTACACATCATGCATCTGAATCCACAGAAATCTGCTTCATCCAAACATCCCTGCAGCTCCACAGCAGGTGCTGATGTGATTTACTGCCACTAAACGCCTGAATTTATGCACCAATGACCTTCCTAAGTGAGAGTGTGTGTGTGTGTGTTGTGGCTGTTGAATACTCAAACACTGTTCAGGCAGACCATATGATTGGACAGAATGGCAGGTGTTGATTGGCTGAGAAATGGGGCCAGCTGATCAACTCTTGTTTTTGATTGACAGTTGTCAAGTCGATCAGACAGGATCTCCACAGCAGTCTGACTGAATAGCTCTGATGATGCCTTTATCTGATGATACACTGTGTCAAATCTGATACAAAGTGTCTGATATGGTATATGATACACTATGTCTGATAATACAAAGTCAGCTAAATGATTACATAAAATAATGCTGTCTATGATACTTTGTGTCTGACGGTGCCGTATCTGATCCATTGTGTCTGATCTGATGATGTATCTGATTTGAGCTGACACATTATATCTTAATATATGCTTCAGTTGACACATTACACCTGATGTAATGATGCAGAATCAGACACATTATGATGATGTATCTACTATACTGTGTTTAACGTTATGTCAGATTTATTGTTTTTAATCTAACAATGCATTATGTGACACAATGTATCTGATATTCTATGTGATGCACTGTATCTAATAATGTTGTATCATGTATTTTATCTGACCTAATGATGCTAAAGTTGACACATTTGTGTCTGATGTATCTTCTATATTGAGTCTGATCTATTTTATCTGATCTAATGATGCATACACTGTATCTAATACATTGTATCTGATGATGCTGAATCTGACAGTGTGTCTGTTGTTGTTGTATCTTCTATATTGATGCTGTATCTGATCCATTTCTAAAATCTGATGCGTTGTGTCTGATCTGAGTATTCTGTATGATACACAGTATCTAGAGATGCTGAATCGGATACACTGTGTCTCTTCTGATGATACTGTATCTGAAACACTGTATATAATGAATATGATACATTGTATCTAATTTGATCTGATGATGCTGTGTATGATACATTATATCTAATAATGTTGTATCTGATCTAAATGATGCTGAATCACACTGTGTCTGATGCTGTTGTATCTTCTACATTGTGTCTGATGTGATGGTTCTCTATGTGAAACACTGTATGTGGTTTGATCTGATAAAGCTGTATGTGATACATTATATCTAATAAAGTTGAATCTTCTGTATTTTATCTGATCTAACGATGCACACAATGTATCCGATCATACTTTATCTGACACATTGTATCTAATGATGCTGAATCGGACACATGGTGTCTGATCTGATTATTCTGTATGTGACAATGATGTGATTACCCTGTAGAACTGACATATTAAATCTGACCTAAAGATGCTGAATGTGACACACTGTATCTGATCTGACCCACTGAATCTGATGATGTTACACATGCGCTACACTGATGATTCCATATCTGACATATCATATCTGAGCTATCAATGCTGAATCTGACACGATGTGTCTGGTGTTGCTGTATCTACAGGTGCATCTCAATAAATTAGAATGTCATGGAAAAGTTCATTTATTTCAGTAATTCAACTCAAATTGTGAAACTCGTGTATTAAATAAATTCAATGCACACAGACTGAAGTAGTTTAAGTCTTTGGTTCTTTTAACTGTGATGATTTTGGCTCATATTTAACAAAAAACCCACCAATTCACTATCTCAACAAATTAGAATATGGTGACATGCCAATCAGCTAATCAACTCAAAACACCTGCAAAGGTTTCCTGAGCCTTCAAAATGGTCTCTCAGTTTGGTTCACTAGGCTACACAATCATGGGGAAGACTGCTGATCTGACAGTTGTCCAGAAGACAATCATTGACACCCTTCACAAGGAGGGTAAGCCACAAACATTCATTGTCAAAGAAGCTGGCTGTTCACAGAGTGCTGTATCCAAGCATGTTAACAGAAAGTTGAGTGGAAGGAAAAAGTGTGGAAGAAAAAGATGCACAACCAACAGAGAGAACCGCAGCCTTATGAGGATTGTCAAGCAAAATCCATTCAAGAATTTGGGTGAACTTCACAAGGAATGGACTGAGGCTGGGGTCAAGGCATCAAGAGCCACCACACACAGACGTGTCAAGGAATTTGGCTACAGTTGTCGTATTCATTTACATTTTATATTTACATTTAGTCATTTAGCAGACGCTTTTATCCAAAGCGACTTACAATTGGGGAATACATAAAGCGATACGTCTTGAAGAGGCAATCAGACAGAGGAAGTGCTTGTAACAACAAGTCTCAGGCATTGTTCAAATAAGTACAAGCTAGAAAGGAAAGGAATAAATAAAGAGAAAGATTTTTTTTTTTTTTTTTAGGATGAAGTCAAGTAGTGCTGAAAGAGATGAGTTTTCAGTTGTTGCTTAAAGATTGGTAGGGATCCAGCATTCCGGATAGGGGTGAGAAGATCATTCCACCAGCCAGGAATGGTGAATGAGAATGTTCTGGAGAGTGATTTTAAGCCTCTCTGTGATGGTACCACGAGGCGTCGCTCACTAGCAGATCTCAGACTTCTGGAGGGGGTGTAGATTCGTAATAGTGAGTGGAAGTAGGCGGGTGCTGAGCCTGTGGTTGTTCTATATGCAAGCATCAGTGTCTTGAACTTGATCCGAGCTGCAACTGGTAGCCAGTGCAAGGAGATAAAGAGAGGTGTAACATGGGCTCTTTTGGGCTCATTGAAGACCAGACGTGCCGCTGCATTCTGAATCATTTGTAGAGGTTTGACTGTGTTTGATGGAAGTCCAGCCAGAAGAGCATTGCAGTAGTCCAGCCTAGAAATGACAAGGGCCTGGACAAGAAGTTGTGCACCATGCTCTGTCAGAAAGGGCCTGATCTTTCTGATGTTGTGTAGTGCAAACCTGCAAGATCGAGCGGTCTTTGCAATGTATTCCTCTTGTTAAGCCACTCCTGAACCACAGACAACGTCAGAGGCGTCTTACCTGGGCTAAGGAGAAGAAGAACTGGACTGTTGCCCAGTGGTCCAAAGTCCTCTTTTCAGATGAGAGCAAGTTTTGTATTTCATTTGGAAACCAAGGTCCTAGAGTCTGGAGGAAGGGTGGAGAAGCTCATAGCCCAAGTTGCTTGAAGTCCAGTGTTAAGTTTCCACAGTCTGTGATGATTTGGGGTGCAATGTCATCTGCTGGTGTTGGTCCATTGTGTTTTTTGAAAACCACAGTCACTGCACCCGTTTACCAAGAAATTTTGGAGCACTTCATGCTTCCTTCTGCTGACCAGCTTTTTAAAGATGCTGATTTCATTTTCCAGCAGGATTTAGCACCTGCTCACACTGCCAAAAGCACCAAAAGTTGGTTAAATGACCATGGTGTTGGTGTGCTTGACTGGCCAGCAAACTCACCAGACCTGAACCCCATAGAGAATCTATGGAGTATTGTCAAGAGGAAAATGAGAAACAAGAGACCAAAAAATGCAGATGAGCTGAAGGCCACTGTCAAAGAAACCTGGGCTTCCATACCACCTCAGCAGTGCCACAAACTGATCACCTCCATGCCACGCCGAATTGAGGCAGTAATTAAAGCAAAAGGAGCCCCTACCAAGTATTGAGTACATATTCAGTAAATGAACATACTTTCCAGAAGGCCAACAATTCACTAAAAATGTTTTTTTTTTATTGGTCTTATGAAGTATTCTAATTTGTTGAGATAGTGAATTGGTGGGTTTTTGTTAAATGTGAGCCAAAATCATCACAATTAAAAGAACCAAAGACTTAAACTACTTCAGTCTGTGTGCACTGAATTTATTTAATACATGAGTTTCACAATTTGAGTTGAATTACTGAAATAAATGAACTTTTCCACGACATTCTAATTTACTGAGATGCACCTGTACTATACTGTGTCTGATCTATTCTATCTGATCTTACAATGCACACAATTTACCGACCAAACTGTATCTGATACATTGTATCTAATGATGCTGAATCAAACACATTGTATCTGATCTATTGTTTCTGATCTGACTCACTGGATCTGATGATGCTGCATCTGTCACACTGATGATTCCATATCTGACACATCATATCGGAGCTAACAATGCTGAATCTGACACAATGTATCTTCTATATTGTGCCTGATCTGACACATTGTATCTGATGAAGCTGAATCTGACACATTGAGCCTGCTGTTGTATGTAGTCTGATGTTGTATCTGATCTAATAACGCTAAATCTGACACACTGTATCTTCTATATTGTATATGATCTGAAACATTGTATCTACTGACGCTAAATCTGACACATTGTATCTGATCTGATTATTCTGTATGTGATGCTGAATCGGACACAGTGTATCTGATCTATTGTTTCTGATCTGACACACTGTATCTGATGAAGCTGAATCTGCTACACTGATGATATCAGACATAAACCCGCTGAATCGGACAGATCGCGTGAGTTGTGACGCTGTCGTCGGATCCGATCTGTCTGTAATCAGCAGCGCGGCGTCAATCACGCGACCCGTTACTCGCGCGAGGCCTGCGGTAAAGCGAGAGGCAGGAAAGGCTTGATTACCGCAATCACGTTGACGAAGGTGGTTTTTCCCGAGTACTGCAGGCCGACCAGCGTCAGCTCCATCTCCTCCTTCCAGAAGAGCGCCTTGAACCAGTCCAGCAGCTTGTTGAAGAGCGCGATCATGGTGCGGTTCGGCTTCGGTTCTGCTGCTGCTGCTGCTGCTGCTGCTCAGTTCTTCCTCATTGGGTGGGGTTTCACATCCACGCACAGCTGATCCAAACAATGCGGGACACAGACACGCCCCCTGCTGGCCGCACGCCGCTGACGTCATCGCCGGTTTAACTCTCCCGTTCGGACACGCGACGCAAATAGAACATTATGAAGTATGAAAATCTGTAAATAATTTGAAAGTAGATCGAATGTCTTTCAGTAACTGAATTAAATTATAAAATGAACTGTATGAAAAAAAAATAGGTCATTGTTTTTACGTTTTATAATAATTCAAATATTTGTTTTTTGAAATAAATATAAGACACTTATTTTTTATTCAGGAAAATATCTCTCAAAATAATATAAAGATCAATGCTGCATTACTAGTTTAGTGTTTGTATGATAAAATATATTCAATAATTCATTTTTATTTTATTTTTTAAAATGTATTGTTGTTGAAATAGACAAAAATAGCGTAATATAATACACTTTATGTAAATAATTGTACTTATATATTATATAAAAAAACAACATATATACATAATAAGTATAAATAAAATAAAATCTAGAATAAATTATTTGTCTAAATAATAAATCATCATATACAAATAATTGTTATTCTTATAATGCAAATAACACAGTTAAGATAAAGCATTATAAAGTCTGAAAATGTATAAATAATTTGAAAGTAGATTGAATGTCTTTCAGTAACTGAATTAAATTATAAAATGAACTGTATGAAAAAAAAATAGGTCACTGTTTTTACGTTTTATAATAATTCAAATATTTGTTTTTTGAAATAACTATAAGACACTTATTTTTTATTCAGGAAAATATCTCTCAAAATAATATAAAAATCAATGCTGCATTACTAGTTTAGTGTTTGTATGATAAAATATATTCAATAATTCATTTTTATTTTATTTTTTAAAATGTATTGTTGTTGAAATAGACAAAAATAGCGTAATATAATACACTTTATGTAAATAATTGTACTTATATATTATATAAAAAACAACATATATACATAATAAGTATAAATAAAATAAAATCTAGAAAAAAATGATTTGTCTAAATAATAAATCATCATATACAAATAATTGTTATTCTTATAATGCAAATAACACAGTTAAGATAAAGCATTATAAAGTCTGAAAATGTATAAATAATTTGAAAGTAGATTGAATGTCTTTCAGTAACTAAATTAAATTATAAAATGAACGGTATTTAAAAAAAAAAACAGGTAATTATTTTTAACATGTTTTATAATAATTACTTTTTTTTAAATAAATACAAGGCACTGATTTTTTATTCAGGAAAATCTCTCCCAAAATAATATACAAATCAGTGCTGCATTACAAGTTTAGTGTTTTTTTATGATAAAAAGTATATATAATAATTTATTTTTAAAATGTATTATTGTTGAAATAGACAAAAATAGCGCAATATAACACATTTTATGTAAATAATTATATATTGTATAAAAACAACATATATATACATAATATGTAAGTATAAATAAAATAAAATATACTGTATAACATTTAAAAAAAGTATTGAAGAATTATGAAGTGATTTGTGTACATACACGTACAAATAAAATACATGTTATGATTCGGACTCTTTTGAGTTCATATTTAATCAGGTCAAGGGTTATGGAGTTTAAACCTCCACTTGATCATTTACAACGGCACTTTCGCGTGTTTTATCCACAAACTCCCAACCACATATTTAAGCGAATAAACCATAAAACCACCCTAAGTATTTATATAATCAACCATCTAATTAAAATGAACAACAAGATCGCTGATGATCGTATTTTTATCGCGAAGAGCGTGTCGAATCGGCGCTTGTTAACGCAAAGATGAGTGACGCGCGCGGCTCAGGCAGCGCAAACAGTGCTAACATAAACCTGCGAGTGAAATAACTCACAAAACTGCTGGAAATCAACAACAAACGGCCCGGTAAGATGATTATATGTGTTTCTAGAGCGGTGTTCGCGCGGGGAGCGTCAGATAAGCCTGTGTTTGAGCGTGTTTTGGCGGTAAAGCTGCGCTGATGAGTGTGTTTGTGTTTTCCAGAGATCATCAGTCATGAAGACTAACGCCTTTCCCCGCGATTTAGGATAGAAAGACACCTCAGATCCACACACACATCATAACACACTGTTTCCACACTCCTGCTGATGAAGATGAAGATGAAGATGAGGCCCTGACTCACACACACACACACACACACACACTCTCTCTCTGGTATCATGGGCTCGTCTCTCAGCGAGCCCTGCATCTATGATAAGCTGTCAGAGAGCATCGATATTCTGCGGCAGTCTGGTTATCGCTATGGCATGAGCGAGAGAGAGATCGAGAAGTTCATCAAGCAGGTTCTGGAGACCAACGAGCCCCGCAGGGACCCCCCGCAGTTCCCCATCCTGAGGGCCACCGTCAAGGTGCGAGAAACACACAGAAAACACACACGAAGAGTGATCTATTCTAGTGAAGAGACTACATACAGGCAGAGTGAAGACTGCAAGATGCTAAAACTTAAAAGTCAAAAATTAAAATAAATAAATAAAATTGTAATGTAAAATATTACAATTTTTAAATATATTTTTTAAAATTGTTAAATATTTTATATATTATATATATTTGTTAAATGTTTTATATATATATATATATATATATATATATATATATATATATATATTATAATTATTAAAAAATCAAATTATAATATATATATATATATATATATATATATATATATATATATATATATTATAATTATTAAAAAATCAAATTATAATATATAACTTTTTATCATATATGTAAATACAGGGGTGCACATAAGTTTTTCAGCCTGGTTCTCAAAAGAGGTTTGGTCCTCACACTGCACATAATGTGACCCATTAAATATAAATTATTATTATTATTTGTTGATTTTGGATCTGACAGAACAGGCTGCTGCCATTTTTGTTCATGTTAAAGAAAACGTGTTTTTTTGGCAATATTGATAGTAGAACATAAAATAGTTTTTATAATACTATTATAAAATATTTATAATATATTACATACATATTTAAAATATTTAGTATACTTTTAAATTATAAAATATAATCAAACAGAAAATTATGTTTCTATATGGCCACATTAGTAAATTACATAAATTATTTTGAAAATTTCACCAAATGATTGAAATAAATTAGGTCATAGTCTGAAATATCACTGCTGTCAATCACATGCATTGTTTTTACTGAGATTTTATTATTGTATGATTATAGTATGTATATATATATATATATATGTATATGTATGTATGTATGTATGTATATCCTGGAGCACAAAACCAGTCATAAGAGTCAGTTTTTTGAAATTGAGATTTCTACATCATCTGAAAGCTGAATAAATAATCTTTCCATTGATGTATGGTTTGTTAGGATAGGACAATATTTGTCAGAGATGCAACTATTTGAAAATCTGGAATCTGAGAGTGCAAAAAAATCTAAATATTGAGAAAATCACCTTTAAAGTTGTCCAAATGAAGTTCTTAGCAATGCATATTACTAATCAAAAATGAAGTTTTGATATATTTACAGTAGGAACTTTACAAAATATCTTCATGGGAAATAATCTTTACTTAATATCCTAATGATTTTTGGCATAAAAGAAAAATGGATAATTTTGACCCGTACAATGTATTGTTGGCTATTGCTACAAATATACCTGTGTTACTTATGACTGCTTTTGTGCTGCAGGGTCACATATAGTTTAGTACTTGCGTGTGTAGCGCGTCACAGATGTGTGTGTGTGTGTGTGTGTGTGTGTGTGTGTGTGTGTGCAGCTGTTGCTGGCGCTGGGGGTTCTGCTGATGGCAGTGCTGGCGTTCACTTATCCTCAGAGCGCTCCTCTGCTGGACTCCTCGAGCGCAGCCGGACTCAACTCCTCGTCTCCTCTCAGTCACACACGGCTGCTGCAGCTGCCCATCGCCCACAAATACAACCTGCACAGTGAGACACATCACACACAATCTGCACTCAGTGTGCAGTCAAACCAAAAATACACCAGATGTGATTTTTGATATTTTTGTACTAGTGGGTGCAGGACACTATAGTTGATTTATGTAAGTGAGGATAGCAAAATAAAGTAAACTGAGACATATTATACCCAAACATTCTTCATACAGTGAACCACCAGTAAAATTTGGGAGCAAAAATTGTGATTTGATAGTTTGATCTGACCATGTTTTGTTACATACCTTTCTATCAAAGTTATCTGACATTATCC
Source organism: Spinibarbus caldwelli (assembly GCA_039654775.1). Taxonomy (NCBI): domain Eukaryota; kingdom Metazoa; phylum Chordata; class Actinopteri; order Cypriniformes; family Cyprinidae; genus Spinibarbus; species Spinibarbus caldwelli. Next base: position 939,452 of record CM077231.1, read on the forward strand.
AGATGAATTTGTTCTGACACAGTTTAACTCTTGAGTTCTTCTCATATTTTATTACCATTTTCTAAACTATAGCGAATAAACTGTGATAATGTGAGAAATATTGGAGGTGTCTGAATAAATTTTGGTTTGACTGCATTCTTTATGATCTCAACACGTGTGTGTGTGTGTGTGTGTGTGTGTTTGTGTGTGTGTACCTGTTTTTATATCCCGGTGGGGACTTAAACCTGAATACACACAGACTCATGGGGACTCGTGTCACGGTGGGGATCTAAATTGAGGTCTCCACGGGTAAAGAAGCTTATAAATCACACAGAATTAAGTTTTTTGAAAATCTAAAAATGCAGAAAGTCTCCTGTGAGGGCTAAGTTTAGGTGTAGGGTTGGTGTAGGGCAATAGAATATACGGTCTGTACAGTAGAAAAACCATTACGCCTATGGAAGTCCCCACAAGGATAGCGAAACAAGTGTGTGTGTGTGTGTGTGTGTGTGTGTGTCAGTGTTAATTTTGACAGCAAATTTTGATTTAGTTGTAGTCAGTCTTTGGACTAAAATACCATTTAGTTTTAGTCTACAGTAGATTTAGTCAACTAAAATCTAATGGGTTTAGTTACAGTGTAATGTGTTTATTAAGCATTTCTCTAAAATTTCCAAACTCGTTATGAAACATCTGGTAATATAAATGATTTGAACATGCAGTGTAGACACAGATTTAACTGCTTTGATGCATAACATGTCGTTATCTCACAATTATATAAAAGAGAACGTGGTCCTCTTTTGAAATGCCAATGGTTATATAATATGCATTCTTTATAACAACTTGCATACAACATCCTTCATTCTTTCAAGCAGATTTATTTATTTATATAAATTAAAATTAGACTGATCCTTATTAGGGCTAGTGAAGAGCAGTGACTGATTTTCTCTTTCTTTTGTTGATTCATTAACAATAAGGACACAGACAACAGCAACTAAATTAGGCTGCTGTCCCTTTAAAACTGAATGTACACAGGATTCACTATACTAATACACACATCCAATATTCTCCCAATGGTTTACATTCACTTAAGACGTGACCAGGTGTGAATACTCATCAAAACAGACAATTTGAGATCATTTTGTGTGTATTTCTCCATTAAGATGCGAGAGAGAACTGAATTCAGTAATTGTGCGCTGTTTGAGAGGCACTTTTGTGCAGGATTCAGATCTTTCGCGTTGTCACGTTTTTTTCAAATTGATCCGTATGTCTGCTCTTTCTTACTCCCAGGCGCTGACATTTTTATGCTTTATGAGACGTGCAGCAAGTGCATGCAAACTCTTGATCAGAAAGCTACAGTTCACATCCATCCACGCAGGAGATTCATTCTGAATGGACCTTCTTATTTTTTTATTTTATTTAACTTTTATTTAACCAGAAAAGACTCTCTGAGATTAAAAATCTTTCTCATATATATATATATATATATATATATATATATGTGTGTGTGTGTGTGTGTATATATATATACATATATATATATATATATATATATATATATATATATATATATATATATATATATATATACATATATATATATATACATATATATATATATATATATATATATATATATATACATATATATATATATATATACACACACACACATACCAGTAGATGGCAGCAGAGGTGTGCTTATTGGCTTATTAGTCATTAATTTCTACTTTTTGCTTTGTATTTTGAAATTATAAAATCACTATTATAAAATATGAAATCACCAAGAAATCAAATATTTGAAAGCTTTGCTCTTTTTTAGTGCATGAAGTAAGAAAAGTCACAAAGCGCCTTGAAAAACAAACTTTTCTTCAATTTGTGACTGAATTACCCATAAAGAGTGTTCCTTTTATAATCACTGAAGTTATCGGTCAGTTATATATAATAAGAATAATAGTCATTTTAATAAGAGCAGAATAAAATTTAGCACGTTACTGTTGCTAATAAAAGTACATTTTGTATGCTTCCCAACTCAAGCTCAGTGCTTTACTGTCAAATGTGTATCACCAAGAAATAAATGTGTAATATTATTAGTAACCGCACTTATTAATGCAAAACAATAATAATTTTACAATTAAATTATCTTTATTTTTAATACCACCCACACCACCCAGTGCTACCAAACCTGCTTCTGGTGCCACCATCTGTAGAACTGTTAGTCTGGAGCCCTGTGAAGGCAGCGTCATCGAGATGGCTTTATAAATGATTAAATACCAGTGCATTTTTTTTTTTTTTTTTTTTTGGTTATCTGTCCAATTGTCCCTCCCTAGCATTTTCGTCTCGTCTTTATTCGTTTTCGTCATTGTTTTTGTCATTGAAAAAGAGTTTTTATTTCGTTTTCGTCTTAAAAAATCTTGTTGACGAAAATCATGACAAATTACTTGTTAACGATATGAGCACTGTTGTGTGTGTGCAGGTTTTCACGAGTGGTGGGCGTCTGGAGCGCTGCAGACGCCGCAGGTGAACTGCTCTGCCTGCGCAGACGTGACTGCAGTGCTGCAGCTGAGAGCGACTGCAGAGATCCACAGACAGACGCAGCCGCTGCTGCTCAAGGTACACACACTACTAGGGTTTGGTATCATTTGAATTTTATTGATTCAGATTCTTATCGATTCCCAGTTTCAATTCCAATGTGGTTAAAAAATGAAGTCAAACATTTAGATATCAAACATATTTATTCTGTCTATTTTTGCAAAACATTTAATTGCTGCTGAAGACCATGAACAAAAATCAGCCGGCTGCATAAAAACTGGACTCCATTAAGAGCTATTTGTGTGCAAAATAGAGCTGCACCATTCTGGATAAATTGAGTTTTTTTTAATGGAAGTTGTGGTTCTCACAATTCTGAAGAAAAAATATTAGAGACTAAACCAAATCTCATGGAATTTACGAATGATTCAGTGACTCACTCAAGATTCACTTGTTTCATTACTGGATGAATCAGTGTTTCTGAATGAATGATTCAAAGACAAATACATTTTGAACAGCCCCTTTTCATCACCCAAAAAAAAAAAAGATGTTCACACAGGAATTGGTAGGTGGAATTTAAATTTAAATTTTACAAGAAATATCCGATTCCTGACCTTAAAGGGATACTCCACCCCAAAATGAAAATTTTGTCGTTAATCACTTACCTCCATGCCGTTCCAAACCAGTAAAAGCTTTGTTTGTCTTCGAAACACAATTTAAGATATTTTAGATGAAAACCAGAAGGCTTGTGACTGCCCCATTGACTGCCTATTAATTAACATTGTCAAGGTCCATAAAAGTATGAAAGACATCATCAGAATACTCCATCTGCCATCAGTGGATCAACCGTAACGTTATGAAGCGATGAGAATACTTTTTGTATGGAAATATTCGTTACGGTGCCGAATTGTTGAATAAAGTCGTTATTTTTGTTTTATTTCCTTACTAAAAGTATTCTCGTAGCTTCATAACATTACGGTTGATCCACTGATGGCAGATGGAGTATTCTGATGATGTCTTTCATACTTTTATGGACCTTGACAATGTTAATTAATAGGCAGTCAATGGGGCAGTCACAAGCCTTCTGGTTTTCATCTAAAATATCTTAAATTGTGTTCCGAAGACAAACGAAGCTTTTACGGGTTTGGAACGACATGGTTCATTTTGGGGTGGAGTAACCCTTTAAGTATCCAATTCTGGAATTGGAATTGATTTTCCATTCCCACAGACACTCAGAGACTCGCAGTGTGTGATGCTGGAGGTTAAAGTGTGTGTGTTTCAGGGCGGAGAGTCTCTGTCGCGGCGTGTCTCTCATCTGGAGCAGTTCTCACGGCCGCAGACGCTCACAGCACCGGCCAACTTCACCCTGCTCTGGTAACCCACAGCAGACTGATGATTATATGATCATTAGCATCTGTATCTGTGTGTTTGATCCTCCTCTGTGTGTGTGTGTGTGTGTCAGGAGTTTCTCATCCAGTCCCAGAGAAACAGTTCTTCAGTGGTTGTTTCCTGACGCTGAGCTCTGCCCTCTGCTGGACAACACAGGGACAACACTGCAGCGCTGCCAGCTGACCGAACGCACCAGCACACAACACATGGTCAGAACACAGCCTTCAGTAACTAGCACCACTACTCAACACAGCCATTACACATTACATAGCACTACCAGTCAAAAGTGTTTCAACTGTAAGATTTTTAATGTTTTTTAAGAAGTCTCTTCTGCTCACCAAGCCTACATTTATTTGATCCAAAGTACAGCCAAAAAAACAGCAGTAATATTGTAAAATATTTTACGATTTAAAATAACTGTTTTCTATTTGAATATATTTTAAAATGTAATTTATTTCTGTGATTTCAAAGCTGAATTTTCAGCATCATTACTCCAGTCACATGATCCTTCAGAAATCATTCTAATATTTTGATTTTCTGCTCAAAAAAACATTTATTATTATTATTATTATTATTATTATTATTATTATTATTATGTTGAAAACAGCTGAGTAGAATTTTTTAGGTTTCTTTGATGAATAGAAAGTTCAGAAGAACAGCATTTATCTGAAATAGAAATGTTTTGTAACATTATAAATGTCTTTATCATCACTTTTGATCAATTTAAAGCATCCTTGCTAAATAAAAGTATTAATTTCTATAATTTCTTTATCAAAAAAAAAAAAAAATAATAATGATACTGACTCCAGGCTTTTGAATGGTATAGTGTATAATGTTACAAAAGCTTTTTATTTCAGATAAATGCTGATCTTTGGATCTTTCTATTCATCAAAGAATCCTGAAAAAATGTACTAAACTGTTTTAAATATTGATGATAATAATAATAATCAGAAATGTTTCTTGAGTGGCAAATCAGCATATTAGAATGATTTCTGAAGACTGGAGTAATGATGCTGAAAATACAGCTTTGAAATCACAGGAATAAATTACATTTTAAAATATATTCAAATAGGAAACAGTTATTTTAAATAGTAAAAACATTTCAAAATTTCCCTATTTTTGCTGTACTCTGGATCAAATAAATGCAGGCTTGGTGAGCAGAAGAGACTGCTTTAAAAACTTTTGACTAGTAGTATGTATATATATATATATATATATATATATATATATATATATATATATATATATATATATATATACACACACACATATACACACACACACATTATATATATATATATATATATATATATATATATATATATATATATATATATATATATATATATATATATAATGTGTGTGTATGTGTGTGTATATATATATATATATATATATATATATATATATATATATATATATACATATACACACACACACACACACACACACATCCCCATATTTATCTTGTGTTGTTGTTGTTGTAGCGCGTGCAGGTGTTGGGTTGGCTGGTGGTGGCTGAAGGCTCTCCATCGGTGCGTGTTCTTCCCGTCCAGCGATGCCAAAACCACTGCCTCTCCTTCAGTCTGTGGCTGGAGCCGGGAGACATGGGTAAGACTCCACACTCAGAGCCACGATCTGCAGAAACACAGGAGCTTCACCTCATACCTGTGCCTCCTCTTCTTCTTCTGTGTGCAGTGTTTGCTGACCCGCGCTACTGGCTGATGGAGCTCTTCCCATCAGGAGCTCAGAGCCTGCTGTGTGACGGCCCAGTGCTCTGAGAGCCACAGTTCAGTGCCACTGAGTGATTCAGATCTCACACACACCTCTACATCCGTCCTGAGGAGAACAGCAGACGCCATGAGCCTCACACCTGTTCAGGAAGTGATGTCAGCTCTTCTTCAGTGGTGTTTCTGCTGAGCTTCTGTGATCTTCAGTTCCGGTGATGTTTTCCGATCCTCGCGCCAGACGCTCCGGAACACGTTCGCTCGTATTTCACCGCAAAGTGAAAAGAAACTGTATTTTGTTTAAAGAAAATCAAAACTATTTTAGGATATTCTAGTGCATTATTTTCATGACCGTTAAGCACATTTTATCCAAAAATTACTGGGATGCAGAAAAAAACCCTCATTACAGTATACAAAAAAAAAATTCTCATTACTGTAACAATACAGTTAATTAATGTTAATATATAAAGTCAATTGTAAAGTACTTTTACATTTTTATGGTAATATTTGTTGTACTAACTGAATTTTAATAAGAATATTATTTCTGTAATACAGTGAGAACGAGTTTTTGGGGAAAATATTTTTATGGTTATGGTTATAAAAAGAGTATAATGGAATGAGTGAGTAAATTTAACTGATATAATGAAAATGAGAATTATTTTTTCTGTATTAAAGTAAGAACAAGATTTTTTTTTTCTTTGTTCAAAACATTTTTCCATGTTATGGTAAATCTTTTTTTTTTTTTTTGTATGACAGTAATGAGAATTGGTATATATTTTCCATTATGGTAATGAGAATGAGCAAAAAAAAAATTCTCAATCTCTTCATATTATGTTTTTTTTTTATTTTTTATTTTTTATTGGTGATGGTAATGAGAATGATCACATTTTTCATTATGGTAATGAGAAGTTTTTTTTTCTGTATTAGGGTAATGAGAAATACTTTTTTTTGTGTATTATGGTAATAAGAACAAGAATTTTTTTCTGTATTACAGTAATGAGAAATGCGTGTTTTTGTGTTTATTACGGTAATGAGAACAAGGTTTTTTTCTCTGTATTACGGTAACAAGAAACGTGTGTTTTTTGGGTTTATTACGGTAATGAGAACAATAATTTTTTTTGTTTATTACGGTAATGAGAACAAGGTTTTTTTCTCTGTATTACCGTAACAAGAAACGTGTGTTTTTTGGGTTTATTACGGTAATGAGAACAATAATTTTTTTTTTGTGTATTACGGTAATGAGAAAAATTAATTTCTTGTGTATTATGGTAATGACATTGAGAATATATTTTAATATTATGGTAACAAGAACTTATAAAGAGAATCTATGATTTTTTCCCCATTATGGTAATGATGGTGAATATTTTTGCATCACAGTAACTTAAATGCGTGTGAAACGTGTATTATAGTCATGAATCTAATTCCACTTCTGAAATGTGAGCTGCACGTGTTCCGCGTCTGCAGATCAGCCAATCAGAGCACTTTAAATGTTGGTCGTCAGCCGATGATGTCATATGCTGGGCGAGCATTACGCCGCTGCCATTGGGTGAACTCTCCACCAATCAGAGACGAGCGGCAGCGATGACATCATCACCCAGCGCACCGCCGTTGGATCGTGCCGACGGTTTAATATAGCCAATGTTTTCCGCTCTCTGGAGTTTAATCATTGTAAATAATGAGAATAAGATGCAGAGTATGTGATTTACTAATATGATTCAGAGATTTATGTTGATTGTGATTTTACTGCAGGATTTACACAATAAACAAAAGCTGCTGTTCGTAACCTGCTGCGTCTGATGTCACTGTTTATGTGAATATTCATCAGTTGTAATATGAGAAAAAAGCTGTTCATAATGAAGTTTACATTCAAATGTGCTTACTTTAGAGATCCAGATGAGGAAAAACAAATTAAGTCTCAGTTTTTACTCCTTTTTCCATTTTATTGCCAAAGAAATATAAATTATGTATAATTATATACATGTATATGTAAATTACTCTTAATTTTTATGTGCATAATAATTAAAAAAATAACATAAATAAAAGACAGGGTATAATAATGATAAAATTCATATAAATATTTGTCAGAAATAACTTTTAAACAACAGTATTAACATAAAAATATAATAATGTTTTGGATGTAACAATAAAGGTAGGTTTTTGCTGTATAGGTTTCCTCAGTGACTGTGTGCGGCTTACATTTCCTCCATGTGACAGCTACACTCTTCCGGTTCCGGGTTATTAAGAGCAGAAACGCAAAGAAGCCGAAAGAACGGAACTCAGCGGAAGTGAATGTGGAGGACCGGATGTGAGTCTCTCTAAGGACAGCAGGAGGCGCTCTGTGGCTCAAACACACCTCATTCCATCCGTTATTTACAACATTTAAAGCGAATTATCTGCTAAATACTTTGGACTAGATATTTTATGGAAATAACCCGAATTCTAAACAAAGTTGGTTGTCTGTACTTTATCTTGCATCTGTATATATAATGTAGGGTTTGAGCGCCGCCTGCTGGAGGAGTGAAGCGCTGCGGCAGCCGCTACTGATCGCGCCGCTCGCGCTGCTGTGTGTCGCGGTGCATGTCGGGCCGCTGGCGGTGGTGAGTATCCCAGCCTGCGCTGCTCTGCTCCAGAGAGAATGATGGGATAGTGGAGGACACTCAGCAGCGCTGCAGACACACGCAGTCTGACATTATTCGCGTTATTCCCGCGCTCTGAGCGTCTGTGTGTGCGTTTATGCGTGCGTGAGCGTGAGTAACACGAGGCCTGCGGCGTGCGCGTGTCCGCGTTCATCTGCACTGTAAACACACTTACAAAAGTACTGTGGTACTAGTAGTATTATGGTACAGTGTGTCACGGTACTGAATTATCAGTATAATCATGTTCCAAGTGATTTACGTGGTGCTGGGTTCCTTATGGTATTACCATGGTACATGTCGAAAAACATGGCAGTACCATGGTACTTTTTAGTGTGTTGCAGTAGCTCAAATATGGTGCTTTTAACTTATTTTGACACTCAGCTGGAGAGTATGTTGCTTAGCAACAGCAACAGTGTCTGCTAGAGTTTTTGTAGTCAACTGTTGCTAAGCAATGGCAAAAAATGCGCAGTGGAGTTCGTGGTTAGTTAATTTCGCGGCAAAATTTCCACTGTACATGACATGCATCAAACACAGAATCACTTTAAAACCAAACAGAATTTTGTTGGTCAACATGCCAAATTCACGTGACCAACTTTTCGCTAGAAACTCCCAATCGTGCGTATTTCGCCCACAAAAATCCGATGAATAAAGGTCCTTGCGCACTGAATCTGAAATTTTTGCATGTTAAAAAATAAATACAACCTCACGTTTTGTCAATCACGTTTACATACTGCCTCCGAAACTTTCGTCAGTCATAAAAGAAAATTGGGATTGGGTTCGATTTTCTGCGTTTTTCGCATCCGTAGCAAGAGAGGTGTTTTCCCTGATAGCACACATACATCTCGGAGACGTCTATTTGACATCTGCATTTACATCTGCAAGACGTATTTTTTACAGTGTTTGCTCATCTGCAATACGTCTATATAACGTTTCCTTTTAGATGTCAAATAGACGTCTATTAGATGTCTTTAAGATGTTTATGATTTAGAATGTATGTAAAACTGACATCTGAAAGACGTCTGTCAGACGTTTGTAGACAGCAGATGCTTTCCAGATCAAGAGTGTGCTATCTGGATTGACGCATCTGACTGTGTGCAATGTTTGAATGATGAATTGAAAAAACATGAACATTTCAGACTCAGCAAGTATAAGTGGCGTGTGATCTCGAAACACTTTTCACATAAAGTGTTGGAAATCATTTTACTTTATATTTAAGTAATTTTGTTAGGTGCTTTTGTCATTTTATTATTATTATCATTTTTAAAAAAAAATCTGTTTAGCTATAATTTATATTTATTTCAGTTATATTTTTAGCAATTTTAGTACTTAAACTTGGCGTTTTGTAATTCTCATTATTTTCTATTCCATGTAATTTTATTAGTACAATGAAAATATGTTTAATTAAAGTCAACATAAACTAAAGCAAATACAACAAATACTAACATGATAAAAAATTAAATAATAATACATTTTTTGAATTGTGATAATGAGAATTTGGGAGAAAAATTGCTTCATTATCCTGTAAAATAATGTCGCAATTATTGATTTTATTTGTTTTGTTTTGCTTTGTTTAGACAGATAGCTAGATAATTGATTTTATCGATTTTATTACTACAATAAATTTTTGTTATTAAAATCTAGATAAATTAAAGCTAGTATAACAAATACTGCCATGATCAACAAAATACAACTTAAATAATAATTAATTATATGCAATGCAATTATGAGAATTTGGGAAGAAAATCAGCTTCGTTAGTATTAAAATAATGTCACAATGCCAGAAATCTTAATCAACCTAAAATGAAAAATATAAATTACGCAACGGCAAAAATGCACGGTAGGTTAGTTCGTTAGTTGGCGTAATTTGGCGGCAAAATATCTACTGTACGTGAAGCACAGCTCACACAGAATCACTGTAAAACCAATCAGGTTTCTGTTGGTCAACGCGCCGAATTCACATGACCAACTTTTTGCGCAAAACTCCCAATCGTGTGGATTTCACCCACGAAAATTCCCTGAATAACGGTAAATGTAACCAAGATGGCATGTGAAATCTAAACACTTTACATATTTGAAATAAACTCAATGATTGTTCTAAAAGATTTTTAGATATGAGTCAAACTGTATTGTTATTTGAGGTGTAAGGTATCAGATAATGACTGTACGTGTGTGTAGTTGCGTGAAGCTGCTGTGTTTGAGGTGTAATGTGTGTGTGTTCAGAGCTGCAGTGTGTTGATGGAGGGTTTGGGGCTTCAGGCCGTGGCTCTGAGCGACGGATCCACTGCTTACATACAGCAGACCATCAGCGGTAAGACAATCTCATGAAAACATGCACATATTATTAATATTATATACGCGAGACGCGCACATGAATCCGCTGCTCATAGAGCGTGTGAGTATTTTTGTTGCTTCATTGGCCTTGAACGGTTAAACACACATACTATTCATACGAAAACGCCCGTCTTTGCAGGTATCCTCATAAACACAGGCATTTAGGTCTTAAAAAGTAAACAGCTGAGAAAGAAAACACTTGTGTAACAGTATATTGAATCAGGATGTTCGGTCTTAAAGTGACAACAGTCTAATATTCCTCCTTATTTCATTTATGTTACTCAAACAACAAAAGAGAGAAAATCTCTCACTGCTCTTGACTAATTCACTTTTGTAACTTGAAAAAAAAAAAAATTTAATTTACACAGTGCAGTGTTTTTGATTAATTTATAGAGTGTATGTAGCATTTCTTATTTATTGTAGGTTTTTTGTCCTGTTGCTTGTGATTAGTTACTTATCTTCAGTGAGCTTGAGTTTCTCTGAAGTGTAATATTGACAGTGGTAACAAGAATTATGAAAATTCTGTGGTATCAAAAACTTTGATATTGTAAAAAAGCAAAAACAACTATATTGTGATATATATCGTTATTCCGATATAAAATTACTCATATCGTGATATAAGATTTTGGTCATATCGCCCACTCTTACGTGTCCTGTTGAAACGTGAGTTGACTAGAGTAAGAGATCTGACGGTGTTGTGATGTTCAGATGGGAGTCTGGTGGAGGGAAACACGGTTCAGCTGGAGGACGGGACCACAGCGTTCATTCAGCACGTCAGCGTCCAGCAGAAAGGTGTGTGTGACGCCGCTGAGAGTGTGATACTGACGAGTGTGTGTGTTAGTGTTCATTTTGTCAGCTATTTTCAATTTTAGTCTTAGAAATTCTCATCCGAAACTTTCGCACATTAAAACATAAATACGACCTCACGTTGTGTCAATCACGTTTACCCACTGCTTCTTAAAATTTCGTCTGTCATAAAAATATTCGGACCAGGTTCGATTTTCTGCATTTTCACATCCGTAGCAAGCATTTTGATAAGAAAGGATGACAAATACGACAAAAAAGAAAAAGAAAAACGCATACAAAAATTTCAGCCTCAGTGTGCAAGGACTTTAGTGCTGTGTTAAATGTCCTTGTTAGTTTTTATCATTTTTAGTCAACCTCATCCTGTTTTATTTTAGTCAAGTTTTAGTCGACTAACCCCCGGTTTCACAGACAAGGCTTAAGCCTAGTCCTAGACTAAAATGTAAGCCTGAGCTGTTTCAACTGAAAGAAACTTGCAATGACTGATCTTAAAATATATCAGTGCCTTTGTTTTGTCTCAAGATGCACACCAGTAATGTTTTTTCCTAAGCACGTTTATAAAAATGACATAAATGTCCCAATTGAACTATGGACTAATCCTGGCTTAGTCTAAGCCGTGTCTGTGAAACCGGGCCTAAAAGTATCAGCATTTTAGTCAAAGAAAATCTAAAGTATTTTAGTCTAGTTTTAGTCAACGAAATCTTTGTCACATTTTCGGCATGCTGTATAATGGTTAAACTGATTAAAAAAAATTATAATCATAATGATTGTTGTCATTTGAGAAATTTACTTTTGTATTTCAGGTATTGCACTTTCACCAGTAAGCACAAAGCAATAGAATGTCGACTCATACACATGGTTAATTTTACCTCATCTAATATACTGATTTATTGTAGGCTATTTATTATATAAATGAATATCAAAGACTTATGTATGGTTTCTGTCTACATTATGAAAACTGGTAAAACAAACAACAAATATTATAACAGTGAAATTCCTAATAGTAGCCTAATTCCAATAACTCCAAATTGCAATATAGAATATTTTGGGCCAGTTTTACTAAACAGGGCAAATTAGCACGAGAGCGGAATTCCAATACAGCACTGATGGGCATGGAAATTTCTGCGGGTGATTTACTAACAACGCGCAAATAAAGAACACAGACACAACATCTCATTTACATATCGACCAACGCAATATACCAAGTGCAGTGCAAATTAGAGTAGTCACAAATAAAGAAATGAAGAAGCCACAGTAAATTGAAAAGACCCGGAGACCAAAAAATGAAGGTTTGCAAGAAGTTTTGGTATTGCGTGACTCCTAGTTGAGGGTTCCAAGTCGTCTTTTATTTCCTGGAGCAAATTAAAAATAACATGGCTTGGCAAACGATATGTTCGGATAGTAAATCATGTTGCGTGATTCATTTGAATACTCTCCTCCCATAAATTTTGCGTCTGAAATGGAAACTTCTACAAATGCATATTCAATAAGGTCAGGCGCAAAAATAACTGTGTCCACGTCTTTTCAGTGCGAATTCATCACTGCGCATCTTTAGTAAATCCTGACAGTACTATTTTAATGCCAAAAGACCGTTAGCGCTGGTGCAAGCTGTTAGTAAATCTGGCCCTTAGTCTGCTTTTTTTGATGAAAATAAAAAAATATTTTGGTAAAGTTTTTATTTTTTTAATAAATTTTAGCTTCGTCTTTTATCGTCAACGAAGTTGCATGTTGATATAGTCAAAGGATATCATGACCTTCTCATGAAAAGCTCGTCAACAAACATTTTTCGTCATACAGTCAAACCAAAATTTATTTAGACACCTCCAACATTTCTCACATTATCACAGTTTATTCGCTATAGTTTAGAAAATGGTAATAAAATATGAGAAGAACTCAAGAGTTAAACTGTGTCAGAACAAATTCATCTTGATAATCTCAGATAACTTTGATAGAAAGGTATGTAACAAAACATGGTCAGATCAAACTATCAAATCACAATTTTTGGTCTCAAATTTTACTGGTAGTCCACTGTATGAAGATTTTTTGGGTAAAATATGTCACAGTTTACTTTATTTTGCTATCCTCACTTACAGAAATCAACTATAGTGTCCTGCACCCACTAGTAAAAAAATATCAAAAATTATATCTGGTGTCTGAATTATTTTTGGTTTGATTGTAGTTTTCGTTAACGAAATTATCACTAGTGTGTATGTGTGTAGAGTCGCTGGCGTTTGAGGACGGTCAGGCGGTGCAACTGGAGGACGGGACGACGGCCTTCATTCACCACACGCCTAAAGGTGCTGCGCAAACGCTCTCAAATACAGCGAGTGTGTGACCTCGCTTGACCTCTGACCTCTGTGTGTGACAGACGGCTTCGACCCCAGCGCTGTGGAGGCCGTTCAGCTGGAGGACGGCAGTACTGCGTACATCCACCATCAGACGGGCGGCGCTGTGGAGCTGAACGCCGACGCTGAGGCCATCGCTACGCTGGAGAGCTACGCTAGCAAGGTCTGACGACATATACATGACATACAGAACGCTGGCCGAGATTTTATACGTTCGTAACTGGTGTTTGATTTGATGTCGCTCAGCTGACGGGGTCAGAGGTCGAGGTTGATGAAAACATCGAGAACAAAAATGGAGCGGAGCAGACCAGCATACAGGTGTGATAGACAGACGGACAGATAGAGAGCTAGATAGACAGACAGACAAATTATTGACTTTTATTTATTTATTTATTTAGACAGACAGACAGACAGACAAATACATAATTTATTGATTTTATGTTTGCTAATTCAGATAGATCGATAATTTACCAATTTTATTTCTTTATTTAAATAAGTTATATAGGAATTATTAATTAATTATTATTATAAATTATTGATTTTATTTGTTAATTTATTAATTTATATAAATAGATACATTATTGATTTTATTTATTTTTAACAATTTATTGATTTCATTTATACCTTTGTTTAGATAGAGATCTATTTGACTTTGTTTAGACAGATAAATGGATAATTTATTAATTTTACTTATTTATTCAGCTAAATTGATAATTTATTAATTTTATTCCTTTTTATTATTTAAATAATTTACTGATTTTGTTTACTTAGTTTGATAATTTATTGATTTTATTTATGTTTCAGTTTATTTTACTTTTATACTATTATAGTGTTTATTCATATTTTGAATTAGATTTTTATTCATTTTTGAAAATATTTCTATTTAGCTTTCATTTATATTTATTTCAGTTTATCAATTTGAATAGTTCACTTAAACCTATTTATTTAGTTTCCAAGGCACTATTTCTAACATTTCTAACTATTGTTTAAGTTTTTAAAGGATTTTTAAATTTTTTTTATTATTATTTCAGCTTTATTTCAGTTGCTGAAAGTTATTTTTAATAGTTTTAGTTTACAACACAGTTTTTTTATACGGATAGATTATTTATTGACATTTATTTGTTTATTAATTTAAATCATTTAAATTAAATAATTAATTAATTAAAATAAACAGATGCATTGTATATAACAGGTATATAATTGTCCATATAATGTGTGTGTGTGTGTTTCTCAGCTGATGTTTGAGGGCAAGCTCTTGAGCTCCAATAAACTCCAGCAGGTCGGAGAGAAGAGTTTCCGCTGTGGACACGCGGGCTGCGGCCGATACTACACCACAGCACACCATCTGAAGGTACAGAGCTTCCCACAGTGCACCGGGGCAGAGCAGGCCTCTATATGAGCGCAAAAGAGACTCACAGCTGTGTGTTTGTGTGTGTTTTTCAGGTGCATGAGCGCTCGCACACAGGTGACCGTCCATACAGGTGCGAGGTGCCTTCCTGTGGTAAAGCCTTTGCCACCGGATACGGGCTCAAGAGCCACCTGCGCACGCACACGGGCGAAAAACCCTACAAATGCCCCGAAGACATGTGCTACAAAGCCTTCAAAACCTCTGGAGACCTACAGAAACACGTGCGCACACACACCGGTACGAACGCACTCCGTTCGGTCGTGCAACTTTACACGCAGAAATCAGCAACATGACGCTCTTTCTCTCGCAGGTGAGAAGCCGTTTAAGTGTCCGTTCGAGGGCTGTGGACGCTCCTTCACCACGTCCAATATTCGCAAGGTTCATACGCGAACGCACACGGGCGAACGACCGTACCTGTGCCCAGAGCCGTCCTGCGGGAGAGCCTTTGCTAGCGCCACCAACTACAAGAACCACATGAGGATACACACCGGTAATACTTCCAATAGTAATCCATGTGATTGGGAGTTTTGCGCAAACGGCAAACAAGTTGGTCTTGTGAATTTGATGAGTTGACCACCAGAAAGCTGATTGATTTCAAAGTGACTTCATACATCGTTACACTGTTAGCAATAGACCTGTGAATTTCGCTCATGTGAGCGCAACTTAGGACAGTAGCTATAACAGTGACGATAAAGGTTTGAAAATCATTCTAATTCTTTGAGAATAAGAAACTTCACACCATAATTATAATGATACAAAGGAACAGTATCATTGGAATCACTTTCACAGAACTAATGTATTTTTATTTTTTCAGTTTTCGTTTTAATTTTACTTTGTTTCAGTAATTTTGTTATCTGCTTGTGTCATTTTTATTAGTTCTTTTAAATGTTTCTGTTTAGCTTTTATTTTTACTTGTTTTAGTTTTAACAATTTTATAACTTGTTTCAATTAGTTGCGATTTTTTTTCCAGCTGATGAACGTTGAAATACGAGCTCCAGCATTTAAAGGGAAAGACCACAAAACTGCAGCTTACTTTATACAGAACGTTATCATGCACTGGTGTGGACGATAATATAGTTATTAGTATAGTTATCTTTATAATTATCTGCCTTCATATATTGTATTTGCAATCACATTTACCATTTCTCTGAAATTTTGTTGAAAAAGTCTAGCCATTCAAAATGGAATCCAAGCAATTAGGAATTTTGTGCAAGGGCGAAAAATTTCTCCACGTAGATTTCGCTCGTGTTCAAGTTGGTCACGCAAATTTGCCACATTGACCAACAGAAAGCGGCATGGTTTGAAAATGACTTTATACATTGCTACACTGTTCACAGTGGACCTTTTTTGCATGCAAAATTTCGCTAACGCAAACGCAACTTTAGTGTTAAGGCCCGATAACATCAAAAACAATAACTCTTACAATAATGATAAAGTTGTAAAATCTTTCTAATTTTTTGAGACTAGTGAACTTCACACCACAACTGTAACGATACAAAGTAACAATATCGTTGGAATCACTTTCAGAACTACTGATTTTTTATTTTTATTTTACATATTTAGTTTTTGTATTAACTTGATTTGAAGTTTTGGTAATTTTGTTTATGTGCTTGTGTCATTTTTATTAGTCTATTTTATATATTTCTGTTTAGATTCGATTTATATTCAGCTTTAATTTAAGCAATTTCAGTATTTAAATTTTTACTTTTTTTTTTTTTAGTTACTTGAAATTTTTCCAGCTGATGTATGACTTTAAAGAGTTCAAGCATTTAAAGCGACAGGCAACAAACCTGCAACCTGCTTATAATAAACGGAACGTTATCGTATGTTGGTATGGACCCTAACATAGTTATCGCTATAGTTATCGGTTTTTAGTGTCTGTTTCATTGTTCTGTTTGCTGTCTCAGGTGAGAAGCCGTATCTGTGTACGGTTCCCGGCTGCGGGAAGAGTTTCACGGAGTACTCCAGTCTTTATAAGCATCATGTGGTCCACACGCACTGTAAGCCGTACACCTGCAGCCACTGCGGGAAGACCTACAGACAGACGTCCACGCTAGCCATGCACAAGCGCACCGCGCACGGAGACTTCGACACCGTGGAGGACGCCGGTACGCCTTTCTCTTATTTCGTGTGACTTGCTTTCACTTTCACAGAATTTGAAGGCACTCACGAACAATTTCGCACGCAGACGCAGAGGTTTTTGAGGCGTCACCGCAGGACGCCGAGCAGAATGAACGTGATTCCGAAGTCACCATGGAAACCGATGACATCATCAGCTCACACCTGCAGGTACTCGGCACGGCCGTCACCATGGTTACCCAGGACGGAACCACCAGCGGCGGGCAGCAGGTCACCATGGGTATTATGGGATGGATGGTATCGTGTGGTCATCAGAACTCAAATCGCTAACTGTGTTCGTCCTGCAGGTAGCGATAGTAACGTCAGACGGCATCATGACTGAAGTGAACGCGTCGCCGTACCAGCAGGTGGCGCTGCTAGCTACGGAAAATGGCACACAGATTGCAGTACAGGTACGAAACACGGCTAATTACTCTGATTACAATACTACAAACTAAGGGCCAGATTTACTAAACAGGGCAAATTAGAGCGCAATTCCATAAAAGCGCCGATGGGAGGGGAAAATTCTGTGTGTTTTACTGACAATGTGCACATTAATGAACACAGGCGCAGCCAGATCATTTCCATAATGACCAGCGCAATCTACCAAGAGCAGTGCAAAATAGCGCCTGCTTTAAGACGCAAATACCAGTAATTTGACAAGCGCAAATGTTAGTAAATCGCGTTGCGTGATTCATTTTAATACTCTCCCCCCATAAATTTTGCGTCTGAAAGGGAAACTCCTACAAATGCATATAAGGTCAGGCGCAAAAATAACTGTGTCCACGCCTTTTCAGCGCTAATTCTTAACTGCGCGTCTTTAGTAAATTCTGACAGTACTATTTTAACGCCAAAAAACAGTTTGCGCTGCCGCAAGTTGTTAGTAAACATAAATGTATGTCAGTAGTGAGAATCAATACTTTCAAGTACAGGTGCATCTCAATAAATTAGAATGTCGTGGAAAAGTTAATTTATTTCAGTAATTCAACTCAAATTGTAAAACTCGTGTATTAAATAAATTCAATACACACAGACTGAAGTAGTTTAAGTCTATGGTTCTTTTAATTGTGATGATTTTGGCTCACATTTAACAAAAACCCACCAATTTACATTTACATTTATGCATTTAGCAGACGCTTTTATCCAAAGCGACTTACAGTGCATTCAGGCTATACATTTTTTTATCAGTATGTGTGTTCCCTGGGAATTGAACCCACAACCTTTTGCGCTGCTAACGCAATGCTCTACCACTGAGCCACAGGAACTCTCTATCTCTATCTTTTAGTGAATTGTTGGCCTTCTGGAAAGTATGTTCATTTACTGTATATGTACTCAATACTTGGTAGGGGCTCCTTTTGCTTTAATTACTGCCTCAATTCGGCGTGGCATGGAGGTGATCAGTTTGTGGCACTGCTGAGGTGGTATGGAAGCCCAGGTTTCTTTGACAGTGGCCTTCAGAAAATCTGCATTTTTTGGTCTCTTATTTCTCATTTTCCTCTTGACAAAACCCCATAGATTCTCTATGGGGTTCAGGTCTGGTGAGTTTGCTGGCCAGTCAAGCACACCAACACCATGGTCATTTAACCAACTTTTGGTGCTTTTGGCAGTGTGGGCAGGTGCTAAATCCTGCTGGAAAATGAAATCAGCATCTTTTAAAAGCTGGTCAGCAGAAGGAAGCATGAAGTGCTCCAAAATTTCTTGGTAAACGGGTGCAGTGACTTTGGTTTTCAAAAAAACACAATGGACCAACACCAGCAGATGACATTGCACCCCAAATCATCACAGACTGTGGAAACTTAACACTGGACTTCAAGCAACTTGGGCTATGAGCTTCTCCACCCTTCCTCCAGACTCTAGGACCTTGGTTTCCAAATGAAATACAAAACTTGCTCTCATCTGAAAAGAGGTCTTTGGACCACTGGGCAACAGTCCAGTTCTTCTCCTTAGCCCAGGTAAGACGCCTCTGACGTTGTCTGTGGTTCAGGAGTGGCTTAACAAGAGGAATACGACAACTGTAGCCAAATTCCTTGACACGTCTGTGTGTGGTGGCTCTTGATGCCTTGACCCCAGCCTCAGTCCATTCCTTGTGAAGTTCACCCAAATTCTTGAATGGATTTTGCTTGACAATCCTCATAAGGCTGCTGTTCTCTCGGTTGGTTGTGCATCTTTTTCTTCCACACTTTTTCCTTCCACTCAACTTTCTGTTAACATGCTTGGATACAGCACTCTGTGAACAGCCAGCTTCTTTGGCAATGAATGTTTGTGGCTTACCCTCCTTGTGAAGGGTGTCAATGATTGTCTTCTGGACAACTGTCAGATCAGCAGTCTTCCCCATGATTGTGTAGCCTAGTGAACCAAACTGAGAGACCATTTTGAAGGCTCAGGAAACCTTTGCAGGTGTTTTGAGTTGATTAGCTGATTGGCATGTCACCATATTCTAATTTGTTGAGATTGGTGGGTTTTTTGTTAAATGTGAGCCAAAATCATCACAATTAAAAGAACCAAAGACTTAAACTACTTCAGTCTGTGTGCACTGAATTTATTTAATACGCGAGTTTCACAATGAGTTTAATTACTGAAATAAATTAACTTTTCCACGACATTCTAATTTACTGAGATGCACCTGTATATTTGTTTTTATATGTAACATTTTAGCTAAAATAACTACCTTAAAATGATCACTATTACTGCACATGGTGGTTTTGGCCTCAAACTTGAAATTTAAATTGAATATTTATTAGAAATAGTACACCATATTGGGAAATTTGGCATACTGTTTTAACCTCCAATAATTTGGAAAGTACTGTGTCACAAATATAGGACTCATATTATGAAATTTATTTATTCAAGAAAAACTACATTAGTAATATTATTGTAGTTTGTACAGTATATAGTGAGAATATCTTGTTTAACTGATTTTGTGCATTGGTTATGTTTACGCAGTTAGAAGACCAGCAGACGTTAGAGGAGGCGATCACCATGGCAACAGCAGCGATTCAGCACAGCGGACTGACCTCAGATCAGTGACTGCTGAAAATCACAGACGCCTCAGCGAGAGAGCGAACACTTTTTTAACGTTTAGCGTGTATGAGAGTTCCTGCAGTCTTAAAAGTTTTTTTTTTTACCTTCTTTGAGCCAGTAGAAGTCAAACAAGATGAAAATAAAAAGTATATTTGTTAATAAATAAGCTTTATCCAGTAACTCTGTGTGAAATGTTTATATATTTATTTTTTTAATTATTAAACATTGTATACACTTCAAACGAGAGACGCGACGAAGACCAACGTGAAAAAATAACGAGTCTGTTTATAGGCGTTCAAACGGTCTTCGCTGATCCAAACGGGTATCTGCTTGTCATTTAAACGGATTTGGCAAAATATTTTTATTAAAATATATTTTCTCCTTATGATAATGGAATTATTTATGTTTGTTTTGTATTGTATTTGTGAAAAAGTGCAGAATTATATCCCGTGCAGCTGTTACAAAAATTAGCACATCCAAATAGATTTTTGTCTTCATATTTCATTTTAGCGGTTTAATGTGAGAAATATTATACATATGTGTCGCTACATGGAGTTCTAGAAATACTTTAATAATCCTAAATACATTACTGATGCTCGTTTTCCACTGAGGTAAAAGTCGTTAGAGAAGACGCGCGCTATTTTTGATTTGAATCTCCCGCTTCGTCTCAATCAGTGAGAACAGCACTGATGTTATTTAACCATGTAATATGGCGGCTCTTAAAAAACAAACAAACAAACAAATCACAGGAATAACTGTATTTACTCACCTAAGACCATTTTATTCGCATTCGTCGCTTGTTAAAGTCAACCCCAGCTGCAGTACTGTAATGTGTCCAGCAGAGGTCAGCAGCTCTGCTCTGTGTGATCGGAGCTCAAACTAGTTTGCTCATCATAAATTCTACCGAAACATTACAATGTGTTTACATTAACAGAACTTAAAAGAATAACATACACACATATTTACATAACTAAATGAGGACCTACCACAGAGTTTAATTATTAAATTGATAATGACCACAAACTACCCCCAAACTACTACTACTACTGTGACCCTGCAGCACAACACCTGTCATGAGTAACACAGGTATATTTGTAGCAATAGCCAACAATACATTGTATGAGTCAAAATTATCCATTTTACTTTTATGCCAAAAATCATTAGGATATTAAGTAAAGATCATGTTCCATCAAGATATTCCGTAAATTTTCTACCCTAAATATATCAAAACTTAATTTTTGATTAGTAATATGCATTGCTAAGAACTTCATTTGGACAACTTTAAAGGCGATTTTATCAATATTTTGTTTTTTGTACTCTCAGATTCCAGATTTTCAAATAGTTGTATCTCAGCCAAATATTGTCCTATCATAACGAACTTATTTATTTTGCTTTCGTTGAGGTGAGAAATATGAACAAATTTTGAGACATATTTAACAGCTTCTTTACTGTCTTTATAAGATGTTTTTCCATAACATTTCCTGTCATTATAGACACAGAATGTGAATTTGTATTGAATTTGATGTATTTCTGTGTTTTACAGCAGTCCACACACACACACACACACACACACACACACACACACACACTCACTCACTCTCAGTTCTTCCTCAACAACAGCCTCTGATTGGCTGAGCTGCTGTGATGTCAGCCAGTGACGAGAGGGGGCAGAAAAAGCAGTGGTTTTGGGGTTTCCTCCTCAACACTGACTGGAAACATCAGTGTGTGTGTGTGTGTGTGTGAGGAAGTTAAACCGAGGACACACCCAGACTCAGATCACACACACACACCCGTCTGCTGGTGTCGAGTTCTCTTATCTGAGCTGATGAGGGTGGAGTGTGTTTAGGTGACACACTGACAATACAAATAAACTCTTAAATTACTGCCAAAGTCTGTTCTCTGGAACAGTATGTGCTGGACCAGCACTAGTGTGTGTGTGTGTGTGTGTGTGTTTTATCTGTAAGCCGCTGTAGTTCGTCAGGGTTTTGTGAAGCGCCTGAAGTAAAGTACCTCTAAATCTGTGTGAGTTTAGTCATTCGGCTCTTTTAGGCCTTTTTGTGTTTGAAAACACAAGCGGCTGAAACAGGAAATACTCTGAATTCTGGGCTGATCTCTTCCTGTCACGACCGGTGATCAGGTACATGGGCCAAACGAATCAAGAAACTTCACTTTAGATTCTCAGATGTTGCTTTTTCGCAGTTCTCAGCTGAGTTTCGTTGAAGTTTCAATGTCACGAGTCACTAGTTATCATACAATAAAAGTCTAAGGTTATAAAATGAACGTGGAACATTGTTATTATTAGTATTATTTTTAGTATATATTTTTTATAGTATTTACTATTTATTTACTTATTATAAGCTTTTTTATATTTTTAGTTTTTCTTTATATATTGTTGCAATGTTATGAGTGTTTGCCTTTTGTATTAGTTTTTTTAAAAATTGTTTTTATTTCAGTTTTAGCAATTTACATTTTTTAAATAAATTATATTAATAAATAAAATGCAATAATAAGATGAAAAACTTTAAAAAATGTGTCTTGGCTAAAATAAGTTGAAGTATTAAAGTATTAACAATACTAAAACAGAAATAAAAATGAAGCTAAATAGAAATATACAAAGAAAAAGTAATAAAAATGACAAGCACATAAAATTACTAAAACTAAAATCAGAAATGTAGCACTGGCAACTAAATGAAAATAAGTTGAAACTGAAGTATTTAAACTTATAGTTAACAATGACGTGATAGAGAGAGAGTAGCTCAGATCATTTGATGAGAAATGTTTGGGTTCATCTTGAGTATTTAGTACTTTTGTTATTTACAGCAAATCTGAACACAGTTTCAGACAGACATATTTGAGAGTCTTTCTCTGGACTTTTTCTTTGTCATTTGTTCTGCATTCGATCTCACTGCTGTGTAAGAGAAACTATGGAGATCTTGTGTGTGATATGTCTCACATATTCTCTGTGTGTGTGTGTGTGTATGAAGGGTTAACGTGCCCTGGCTTGCAGCGGTGAGCCCCAGCTGAGGGATTGTTTGGACTGTGATGGGGGTTTGTTTTGGTTGTTTGAGGATATGGGGGCAGGGTGTGTGTGTGTGCCGAGCGACAGCTGCTGGTTTAGTTTCCCGGGAACTTTAGGACAATGAGACACTGTGAGACTTCGGCCAACAGCTGCCAAACACGTCAACACGACTAAATCACTTTACAAACTCTCACAAAACTAAATCTGCTCACGCCACTTCACTTTTCTCAGCATGGTTTGTTTTGTTTCCTCAATCCTTTCTGCAGCGGATCCTGCTGGAGTCTCTACGGCGAATCAACAGGTTGAAAGGAAGGTTTTTAGTAAAACAAAAACTCCATACATTCTAACTTTATTTAGTAATGTTTTCAATTCAGATTAAAAACGTTATGGTCTATTACAGTGATAGAAAGTTGTCTTCGGTTGAGGCTTACAAACAACATCAAAACATCTATAAAAATAGACACACATGAAATAGTACTAAAAACCTGCAAACTTACTAGTAAAACTTAGAAAAGTTTGGGAAAAAAACTTAGAAACTAAGCACTAAAACTTAAAAATTTTAGAAAAAGAACCTAAGACCTTAGTACTAAAGCTTAGAAAATTTAGGAAAAAATATAGGAGCTTTGTACCAAAACATATGGGAAAACATATAAACTTAGTAGTAAAATTGAGAAGATTTAGAAAAATCAGGAACTTAGTACTAAAACTTAGAAAAAAAACATAGAAACATAGTACTAAAACTTAGAAAATGTAGAAAAAACAGGAACTTTGTACCAAAACTTAGAAAAAACATAGAAACATAGTACTAAACTTAAAAAAAAAACTTAGTACAAAAATGTAGAATTTCTAGAAAAAGAAAAAAGAACTTAGTACTAAAACTTTGGGGGAAAAACAAACTTAGTAGTAAAATTTAGAATATTTAGAAAAATCAGGAACTTAGTACTAAAACTTAGAAAAAACTTAGAAACATAGTACTAAAATTTAGCATATTTAGAAAAATCAGGAACTTAGTACTAAAACTCAGAAATTTTAGAAAGAAAACCCCATAGGAACCTAGTACCAAAACCTAGTGGAAAAAAACATATAAACATATAAAAAACATATAAAAAACATATAAACTATTTTGCCTATGTTGCCTATTTTGCCTATGTTTTAACCCTTGTGCGACCTTTTGAACATTTTTGTCCTTTTCTTTTTTTTTTTTTTTGGATCATTTTGCCTGTGTTATTGCCAGCTGCATAAATTTTGCACAGGTGTGTATTTTTATTGGAATTTTACTATTTCACCCACATTTCTTTTAATAAATCTGTTTTGCACTAGGTACAAAAAAAACGTTTTTGGACAAAAATGTCCCCATTGAAACCCATTAAAACTGCTATTTTTAATCTTAGTGCCATTTAACTGTAAAATTATGCAATTTTTGTTAATAGGCTTTCATTCTGTTGGCAAGGCTTCAAAATTAATTTTTTTTACTATTGGTGTAATAAATTGGTGTTGGTATGGATGTCAGAGTGTGGTTTGTATGTGTGTCATAAAAAAAAGTGTGTTCTTGTAATATATAATTTGAGAGAGAAAAACTCTTCTGTAAATCACTAATCCAACCACTGTGTGCACCACCAGAGTTTTGCTGGCATCTAATGGGGAAAATTTGGTACTGCGCCCAAACAAAATCTTACTGAAAGCTCAGTTTTTGAGATATCAACCTCAAATTTGGAACACAACTTGTTTGGATTTATGGCTTTGATTTTCTAGCAGGTTTATAGTTCAACATGGTTCACGACTTTTTTATGTTTCATGACAGTTTTTATATAAAATATTGTCCATAAATCATTTTCATAAACTTAAACCTCTATAACTTTTTTTTGTTTCACTTTTTTTACTTCAACAATAATATGCCATGGGTCTTCTTTAAAATGAGACCAAACTTAAGTCTGCGCTCCCAAGCTTCACATTTTTATGACAGTTTTTTGACATGGACATTTTTGTCCATTATGGACCTATATGTAATTTTTTTTTATTGACGCACAAGGGTTATTGCACTAGGGATAAAATATAAACACACAAAAAAAGTCTCAAACTGTGCTCAGATTTGTCTGCAATCAAAAGTCTTAGATCTTAATATAAGCTCAAACATATCTCATCAAATGATCTGACCTGCTCTGCATTCATTTTATAGTTATATACTTTTACTGGATAATGACTAGTGACTCATTTGGCTCTGTTTTATTTCTCCGGAGGGATATTAGGAGAAACATCTGAGATCTAGCAGACAGTTTCACCAGTTCCTGTGACACCCTTCCTCCACCCGTCTCAGACTCTTTTGTGATGCATTAAACACACACACACACACCCACACTGAATGGCCGTCGTTCACACACCCGCGGGACGCTGGGGCTTCATGAATGATGTTTGTGAAACTCTAGGAGCATTCAGCTGAACAGGTTTGATTTGCAAATCATTTGTGTGCGACTCTCTGATCCAGAAACACGGGTGCGAAGGGGGAAATGCCACACGCAAATCACATCAAACTCATTCACAAACACACATCCAAACCCCCAGCACAGACACATTCACCACTAAAACACAGCGAGAAACGTGAATAAATCAATCCGCTACACAGTTCATTTACTTAATTATTTATATTATTGTTCAATATAGTTATATTTTTTGATTTATCTTTGTCTTGCAATGTTGGTTTGCTTAACTAAATGGTTTTTCCACCGAGAACAGAAAATGGACACAAAACAGTATCACTGGTGAAATACGTGTATCTCAGTCTTAATTTTTTTCTAAAATTAAAGTATTTGTCTCTGTTCCTTATTTTCTGCTGTGGTGTTTCCCCTCTTTCATTATAAGGAAGTGACATCATGAAAGTTTTTTTTTTTTACCATATGCTCAAACCAAAGTGAGTTTCTCTCACAGTTTTGCTTAATCAATGTTTCATGACATTTAAATTTTTAATGACCTCATCAAGCTAAAGTTCAACTTAAAAAAATCACAAGAAACCATTTTTAGAAAAAAATATTTAAACTTCGAAAACTTGGTCTGATTTTCTACCGTAACAACAGTAATATTGTGAAATATTATTACAGTTTAAAAAAACTGTTTTCTGTGTGAATATCTGTTAAAATGTAATTTATTTCTGTGATCAAAGCTGACTTTTCAGCATCATTACTCCAGTCTTCAGTGTCACATGATCCTTCAGAAATCATTCTAATATGCTGATTTGCTGCTCGAGAAACATTTCTGATTATTAGCAATGTTGAAAACAGTTGTGCTCCACAATATTTTTGTGGAAACCGTGATAATTTTATTTTTCAGGATTCACAGATGAATAGAAAGATCATAAGAACAGCTTTTATTTGAAACAGAAATCTTTTGTGACATTATAAATGTCTCTTTTGATCAATTTAATGCATTCTTAATCAAAAAAGTATATAAAATAATTTCTATAAAATAATACTACTAACCTACTAACCGCAAACCTTTCAATATATAATAGGGCTGTCATGATATTAGATTTTTCAAATCACGGTTATTGTGGCCAAAAGAACTCACGATATCGATATATCGCAATATCTATAGAAACCTTGAGGGGAAAAAAGATGTCAAATTATTTTTTACTTTGTTTATTGAGTTTTTCTTTTTCACCCAACGATCATAAAGATACTGATAAACACAGAACACAAGACTCTGGCTTTCTCTGGCTTCTTTGGAGCTCCTATGAAATAACGAGAGAAAATACTGTCAAGTTCAACAGTATGATGAATAAATATTAATGGTAACACTTTACAATAAGTTGTCATTTGTTAACATTAGTTAATGTATTAACTAACATGAACAAACAATGAACGATACATTTATTACACAATTTATTAATCTTTGTTAATGTTAGTTAATAAAAATACAGTCGTTCATTGTTCATGTTAGTTCAAAGTGCATTAATGTTTACAAACACAACTTGTGATTTTAATAATGCATTAGTAAATACTGAAATTAACATGAACTAAGATTAATAAATGCTGTAGAAGTATTGTTCATTCTTAGTTCATGTTAACTAATGTAATGAACTAATGTTAACTAATGAAACTTATTGTAAAGTGTTGCCATATTAACATCTAAACTGATACTTTAACTTGTGTACAACTGTTTTAAGTTCTTTAACCTATAGTTGCGCCGGCGCCAAATTCAGTTTTAATGTGTGTCTAGAACGGCTGCAGATGAGGCATTAAGTGCATGGCACTGCGACCAACTTAACATTTTACAGAGTTTAATGTAGCAATATGGTCGCTCAGTTTTTCTAGATCAGTTTTAATCGTTTAACTGTTAATAGTTTTGAACAAAGAAATAAAGTGCTTCTACGCACAGGCCGTATTGATTGCAAATACAAAAATAAGATGAGTAAAGAAAACGCGGTACTTATTAAAATAATCACCCTTTACTTAAATATATGAACACAGAAAACCTCTGTTAACAGGTTAATGTAACATTTCCCATTCTATGACTAATAAAATAATCGCAACTTACTCCGTATAACTGAACATGGCTGTTCTTGGAGTAGCTGTGTGCGCTGCGTCTTCTTCTTGTTTTACAGGTGTCAATGTTAAGGCGCAATACTGCCACCTGGAGGTCAACCAGGCACTGGCGCTGGAGTATTTACATGTCGTGTTATCCTAAGAGTCCTGTTCATTTTAAATATTGCGGTTATCGCCAATACCGGTATATCGTCACACACTAAATTGACACGATATCGATAATCGACGCTTTGAATATCACGGTTATCGTCAATACCGGTATATCGCGACACCCCTAATATATAATGAAAGTTTTTACTAGAAATATCCAAATGGCACTAGTTCCTGAGAATGACCCTTCAAGGGCCATTGTGATTTTACAACAGAGTAAATCACGTCCATATCACACCTGTTGTGTCCATAAAATAACGTGCAAAGCTCATTTGTGTGTGTGTGTGTGTTTAATGCAGACTAACTCCCGATCAGATTAACAATCAGCTTTATAATCACTTGCACAATAATCAGAGAACAGCTCACTGTGTGCGTGTTTTCTTTGTCTCGTGTCTGCAAAAGAGGGTCACAGTGTTTCAGGGATTAACCAACTAACCAAATGGCCCTAAAACCCTTCGCCTTCACCAACCGCCACCCTACCATGTGATTATGAGATATCTCATCAGATTTCATCAGAAACAGTGTGTAAAAACCCAAGAACTGACCTCAGATCTGCCCAGATACAACCGACGGTCAATCACGCAGCAAGAAAACCATGCAGCTGAAAGGTCAGAGGTCACACAGGAAGCTCAACAGGTTTGACCCCCGTCACGACATCAGACTCCACCTAAACAGAACAAATGACAACAGCTGAAGCAAATGAGACACTTAAAACATCTGAATGTCTTTGAACATAAAATCTCAAAACATTTCTTGTAAGTAAAGAGTGTATCTCTTTCTCTTTGTATCCGTCTCTGTTTCGTTGAACCGACAGATTGTGTATGTGAGTGTGAGTGTGTGTGTGTGTGTGTGAGTGTGTGTGTGTGTGTGTGTGTGTGCGAGTGAGTGTGTGTGCGTGAAAGTGTGCGTGAGTGTGTGAAAGTGTGTGTGTGTGTGTGTGTGTGTGAAAGTGTGCGTGAGTGTGTGTGTGTGTGTGCGTGAGTGTGTGTGTGTGCATGAGTGTGTATGTGTGTGTGCGTGAGTGTGTGTGATTGTGTGTGTGTGAGTGAGTGTGTGTGTGTGTGTGTGTGTGTGTGCGTGAAAGTGTGCGTGAGTGTGTGAAAGTGTGTGTGTGTGTGTGTGTGTGTGTGTGTGAAAGTGTGTGTGTGTGTGTGTGTGTGTGTGTGTGTGTGAAAGTGTGCGTGAGTGTGTGTGTGTGTGTGCGTGAGTGTGTGTGAGTATGTGTGTGTGCGTGAGTGTGTGAATGAGTATGTGTGTGTGCGTGAGTGTGTGTGTGTGTGAGAGTGAGTGTGAGTGTGTGTGTGTGAGTGAGTGTGAGTGTGTGTGTGTGCGTGAGTGTGCGTGTGTGTGAGTGTGTGTGTGTGTGCGTGTGTGAGAGTGAGTGTGAGTGTGTGTGTGTGTGCGTGAGTGTGCGTGTGTGTGAGAGTGAGTGTGAGTGTGTGTGTGTGTGTGTGTGTGCGTGTGTGTGAGAGTGAGTGTGAGTGTGTGTGTGTGTGTGTGTGCGTTCAAGCGTCAGCAGCGTCTCTGAACAATAGTGTGCATCTCCATATGTGGGCAGCCTCGCGCTCAACAGGCCATCTGCCCGTGTGTGTTTGTGTCTGACTCGCACACACACTCCCTCACAAAACAGCCTCAATTAAAGCAGCGATTGTGCTTTTATGACGTCAGCACAGAAACCCTCCCAAATCCTCTGCTGACCGTAATCACTCACAAGCAGAACAAAACAACCAAAGCGACACAATAGTGCAGCTCCAGGACTTGGAGGCCGTTGCCTTGCCTACTGCCTAAATAGACAGCTACGCTTTTAGATAGCTAGTGTGCTAACCCAAATGACACCTCGTAAGGGAATGATGTCAAACACTTTACCATTTACAATAGAGTTTGATGTTAGCATGTTAAGTAGACAACTCAACAACTGATTCCAATAGTGCAATACAAGTTTGTAACTAAAATTTAATTCATTCTGATAATTTGACAGTAACTTGTTGCTCATAATTGATTTCAAAAGAGTTTAAGATTAGCATGTTGCTAAATGTCACTCACAACTAATTCTAATAGTTTAATTAGCATGTTGCTGACAACTCAACTACTGAGTACAAGTTTAATATAAGTTGTAGCTAAACTTTCATTCACACTTGATTTCAATGTTAACATGTTCCAACATGACAATTCAATTACTAATTACAATAGTTTTATATTAGTTTGCACGTAAAATTTCATTTATTCCAATAATTTGACAATAACTTGTTGCTCATAGCTGATGTCACTCAAATAATTCTAATAGTTTAATATTAAATTAGCTGCAAGAAAGATTTCATTCATTCCAATAATTTGACACTAGCATGTTGCTAAGTTGGCAACTGAGTTACTATTTACTAAAATTTCATTCACATTTGATTTCAATAGTTTGAAGTTAGCATGTTCTAACATGACAATTCAATTACTAATTCCAGTAGTTTAAAACTTTGTAGCTTGGATTTGATTCATTCCAATAATTTGACAATAACTCGTTGCTCATAGTGGATTTCAACAGAGTTTGATGTTAGCATGTTGTTAAATGTCACTAATTTAGCTACAAGAAAGATTTCATTCATTCCAATAATTTGACACTGGCATTTTTGATAAGCAAACAATTTGACTCACAGTTGAGTTGGATAAAAGTGTATTTTAAAGTAATTTATCTTTTTTTTTTTTTTAAAAAAGCACAATGTTTGTTTTACTATTTCCTAGTCAATATCTCTTTTTTGTCATTCAAGCACAACAAAACAATTTTTTGTCTTCAAATGTAGCATATTTAAATAGTGAAAAACTAATTTAAATAGATTTAAATTTAAATATAGTATAAAGGATATGGAAAAAGAAAAGAAGTATATAAGGCTAAAAATTAAAAGTGTTTGTGTAATAAGTATACAAATATAGTACGAAATTTGCAGAGGTACAACATATTAGATAAACATAATTAGATGCATTTCAAAATATGAAAAAATGTTGTATGTAGTGCATTCTGGGATTGCATACAGATACTAAAAACAATTCACGTAATGCTGCCAAAAGACAAATTGTCAGTTCATTTTTTTTATTAGGCAGAATGATTTTAACCTTCATGTCAATTTTACCTATGATGCCTTAAAATGTCTAGTTAGGCAGCTCAGTTAATCTCTGAGCGCAGCGGCTACTGATAAGTGTAACTTAAGTCTGTCAGTGTGTGTAGGAGAAAAACAAGCCCAGACACATCCAGATAACACCAGCATGCCCATCGAACGCCAACCAGACGCCGCTCGTGGGAGTTTTCAAGATATGAAGCCACACCTCAGAGAGCTGAAACCTCATTACAACAGCATAATGACATCACACCAGAGAGGAACGTTTCATTCGTAAAAGGTTTATTGTAATAAAAATCGACTGTACAGCTCTATATCTGCACAAATGCATTTTAAAAAATGTACATTAAAAGCAACTCTGCTTCAAAATAGCTTACAAACTACATCTAAAACTGTAAACGAGCTGCTCAGCAGCCCATGAGAGACAGAATGCTACAGACGAGAGTCTCTGCTGGCACTTCAGCCCCAAACCAACCAACACATGCAAAGCATCCTGGGAAAATACAATCACTTCCCCCAGAGACGCCAGCGGTAGAGCCTCCAGTCCGCACGACTCTTTTCATGACATCACCAGAGGAAGTTCAAAAGCGTATTGCCTGAATATTGCACAGTAAGACTTAAAGAGCCAGGCAGTGACATTTGTTAAGGGAGCGGTGGCGCTGTGGTTAAGGCAGAGGGGATTATGGGAGTTTGTTCATGTGGAATCCCTCTCATTAGCAGCTCCTGCAGAAATCATGAAGTACCACCACAGTTTTAGGCTTGAAACATACTGAACGCAAATACGTTGCATTCTTGAAGTCACCACACGTGGCGCTATAAAGCACAAACTAGTTTTATTATTAATGACTAAGACTGTGAGTCGAGAAATGATTCTGCATCGATTCTAAAATTTTCCAAATGCATCGCAATGCTCTTTTGAATCTATTCTGGGCTTAGTTTTAAACAGCAGATGGCACTGCACTTTAGAAACAGCCTACTCTGCTTGCGTCCAGTTCCTCACACACACACTTGAACTTAAATTAATCATTCATAAAGTTCGAAAAGGTTGAAGCGAATTACAAGAGTGTTCACATTGGGCTGTGTTTACATTAATCTCACGTCATACAGCGCCATCTGCTGTTAAAAACCAAGCTCAGAATCGATTCCAGAGAGAATCGCAATGTTTTTGGAAAATCTCTGAATTGTGATGCATCTTTTTATCGTCCCAGCCCTGTTAATAACTAGTTTTTTATTATTAAACTGTTTGAGGAGAAACTTAAGTCGCTAAAATGTTTGCGCAAAGTACGTTTCAGTCCCTTAATTGCTTTACATTCTCGTGAGAGTCGTGAGGTATCATAATTGCACTGAAACCGTGTGCGAGCACCAGTAAAAACGCCTGTTTTGGGATCGTAAAAATAAACAAGAGTCACACAGAACAGTGCTGAAACATCTCTAGAGTCATTCGTCCAGTCGCATAACAACCAGTGCTTTCAAGTTCATCTTAAATAAAGGTT
Source organism: Spinibarbus caldwelli (assembly GCA_039654775.1). NCBI lineage: Eukaryota > Metazoa > Chordata > Actinopteri > Cypriniformes > Cyprinidae > Spinibarbus > Spinibarbus caldwelli. Next base: position 972,031 of record CM077231.1, read on the forward strand.
TAGGATCAGGCCTGAAATGTGAAGTCGCAGGAACTCTCGGTGGTTGGTCAGTCAGGCGCGGTACCGGCAGACACCGGTCACGCGCGTTCAGCTGGACACCATCATCAGGTAGTTTTTGGGTGGACTCGAGCGGCCGCTCATCATGAAGCGGTTTTTGCAGTTCGCCGTCTGGTCGTACGCCGAAGGGGCGTGGCTTGAGACAGGTGGCTCGGCTTCGTAGAGTACGCAAATGGAGCCGTCCTCGCCGATGCGGTAGGAAACTTCGTATGGGTCCACCCACAGCGTCAGCTCTCGCGGCAGGAGCGAGAAAAGCTGCCCGCTGGTCAGTCCGATTCGTCCGGCCGCTCGGCCAATCAGAGGGTCCATTTCGTGATTGATCCGTATGCAGCGGTAACCGGATCCCTTCTGCGGCCGGTCGGGGAACCAGTGGTGCTGGTAGTGTTCTAGAGGAAAAATAAACAGTTTCGTTAAAATCCAAATCTTTTAGCATTAAATGTACTAATCACTGAATTAATATGAAAGTGTGTTGATATAGTGGTAATACTTTTATATGTGGCCCTGGAGCACAAAAGCAGTCATAAGTCGCTGGGGTATATTTGTAGCAATAGCCAAAAATACATTGTATGGGTCAAAATGATAAATTTTTCTTTTATGCCAAAAATCATTAGGATATTAAGTAAAGATCATGTTCCATGAAGACATTTAGTAAATTTCCTACTGTAAATATATCAAAACTTCAATTTTGATTAGTACTATGCATTGCTAAGAACTTAATTTGGACAACTTTAAAGGTGATTTTCTCAATATTTAGATTTTTTTTTTTTGCACCCTCAGATTCTAGATTTTCAAATAGTTGTATCTCAGCCAAATATTGTCCTATCCTAACAAACCATACATCAATGGAAAGATTATTTATTCAGCTTTCAGATGACGCATAAATCTCAATTTCAAAAAATTGACCCTTATGACTGGTTTTGTGCTCCATATGATCACTGAATCAATATGAAAGTGCGTTGATATAGTGGTAAAACCTTTATATATGTAACAGTTTTCAACATGAAGATTAAAAGCATATATTTCAGTACCTGATAGCGCCTGCGCGAGACAGTCTCTAAAAACGTGGAGCTGCGCGTCACTCAAGCGCCCGCGGCTGCGCAACAATCTGCAAACGAAACTCGCGGCGGCAGAAACCTCGGGGATCATCTCTGCTCCAGTGCCTTGCGTCATTGTACTCCGTTCAATAGAGTTTAGAATGAAATTTAAGAACTGTAAGAGCTGCTGTCCTTTGGAGCTGGTGAATTAGTGCAGGAGGTTTAACGAGGATGAAACAATAAACATTCCCCGATCCAGTTTGCTCCGTTCTTCTGAGTTCTGATCTGTTGTGAAGAGGAGCGAATCTGGCGATATATTCGCACAGAGCCGTTGACGTCAGCCGCGCTGGTGTGAGCGACACGCCCAGCATCCAATCAAAAAAAGGGGCGGGTCTTCCTCGCTCCACCGATTGGTTGTCGGGATGGAAAACACTGCGTGTTGTGGTGACGCTCGCCTTCCGTCGCGTCCAAATATGGAGATTGACGTCAAACGCCGCTCAGGAACGCGTGACGACATTCGGGGGGAAAACACAAAGGCCGCGCGAGCTTACCGTAAAGTTTCAGCGTTTAATTATAGAAGCGCGCGGCCCTGGGAGCTGGTTTTCCTCTCTTTTATCGTCTGTCAAGCGTAGGTGAAACCTCACCAGAAACCTACACACGACCTAAATAGAATCCAACTAAACCACCCCAATCCAACAAAACATAACTGACAAAAAGTTTAGAAGTCATGTTAATTTTCTAGTAATATATGCATAAAATCGTAAGTATGTATTTAACGGTATGAATGACATTGCACAATGTTTTCAGTGTGTGTGTGTATATATATATAACCAGTCATAAGAGTCAATTTTTCGAAATTGAGATTTATACATCAAATGAAGCTGAATAAATAATCTTTCCATTGATGTATGGTTTGTTAGGATAGGACAATATTTGGCTGAGATACAACTATTTGAAAATCTGGAATCTGAGGGTGCAAAGAAATCAAAATACTGAGAAAATCACCTTTAAAGTTGTCCAAATGAAGTTCTTAGCAATGCATATTACTAATCAAAAATTAAGTTTTGATATATTTACAGTAGAAAATTTTACAAAATATGTTCATGGAACATGATCTTTACTTAGTAACCTAATGATTTTTGGCATAAAAGAAAAATCGATAATTTTGACCCATACAATGTACACATATACAACAGTTTTATCTCGTCCTTAAATCTGATTGGCTGATAAGAGTGATATTAGAGCCATAACAGAACGTCTTCACCGTTTCAAAATACCATTAATTCAGTGCTGAACCTGTATTTTGAGGTGTTGCAGCGACACCTGGTGGCCAAGCGCGTTACGACAAACAGATGTTAAAATGCACGTTAATTAATCAAATATACTTTTATTTCTGTTTACACTTGCCACATATACAGTGGGAATCTTTAAGTCCGTAAATGTCTTGGTCTGACTCGCAGAGCATCTCTGTCACTGAGCCATTCCTGTATCTGTTACCATGGCGACCGCTCACATCCTTCGCCTCTTCCAGCAGCTTTTATTTCTGTGATATAACACAAATCAGTCACAATAATCCTCGGCTGCACATTAATATTTCAGTAATTTATCCGTTATATATTTGCTGTTAAATGTTATACTATATCTGTATATCTATATATGTTATATACTTTACTACACTGTATGAGTTTGGTTTGTGTGCACACAGATGGCAGGTTCTGCTGTTGTGTGTGTGTTTGTCATGCGGACTGACAGCAGGTTTGTCTATATTTGGCTGTAGCGTGTGTGTGTGTGTGTGTTGCAGAAGTTGACGTGTTCATGTGAAGGGCTCTCACCATGGCAACACATGTGTCTTCCTGAGCGCCGGCTGAGACACGATTCATTGTTTTTATGAATGTGTCGTAATGAAAGATGCATATAACACACACACTTGTGTCTCTGGTTTAGGGTCTGGTGACCTGTCGGACCAGCGGTGTCCTCTGAGACAGGAGTGAGACGTCACCATCTGGAGGTGAGCTGGGGCATTATGGGTAATCCCACAGGAGGTGTGTGTCCTCCTGCAAACACACACACACACACACACACACACACACACACACTCATACACCGCCTGCAGTGCAACTGCTGTCTCCTCTGATCTGAGCTGACACGTCCCTCCAGCAGGGTGTGTGTGTGTGTGTGTGTGTGTGTGTGTGTGTGTGTGTCTCGCTCCATCTCAACACTAACTAGTGGTTTGATCTACAGCGTCTTGCAGCACCTTCCTGAAGCTCTTTAAACACAATCTACATGACGATCAGCAAAATAATTCAGCTGTTTCTCCTAGATAAGACTGCTGCTGCTTCTCAGATGTTTCTCACCCAGATAATCTCATGTGCAACTTCAGAATTTCAGAAAGGATTTTTATGTCTCAAACTGTGCTCAGAATCTGATGTCTCCAATCAAACTCAAACATTTCTCATCAAATTCTCCTGAGAGTGAATGATCTGAGCTGCTATACACATTAATTTGTGTTTGTTTGTCTTTTTCTTTTTTTAGGATAAATATCTGAGACGAAGTTGATCCTGAGAACTCAATGAAGTCTGTTGAGCTATGAAAGAGCAATACATTTTTCGTCTGAGATTGCAACCTTGAGTAAGACACCTTACCAAATCTCTTTGCAAATGAGATCTCTTTGACATCTCAGTTATTTCTCCAAGACAGTTTAGATATTAAATGAAGGCTTTTGCTGAAGTTTCTTCTAAAAAAAGACCCGAGTGTAATATATCAGGCTGTTCTCAGATGTGTCAAGATACCAGATTCTGCACTCAAAATTCAGAGATTTCAGTATCTCAAATACTTCTTTTCTCATTCATGTGTCTAATTTTTCTTTTTTTGGAGAAACATCTGAGACAAAGTTGATCATGAGAACTTCTCAACTGAAAGAGCAACCTCTGACCTTTTTGTCTGGGATTGCAACCTTGAGTAAATCGCTTTCTAAGTGAGATCTCTTTAATAACTCAATTATTTCTTAGAGACAGCCTCGATATTAAATAGAGGCTTCTGCTGGAGCTTCTTCTGAGAAAAGACCCCAGTAATCTTTTGTGTCTCAGCAGTGACTCAAACTGTGCTCTGGTTTGCAGAGATACCAAAATCTGCAATCAGAAGTCTCAATATGAGCTCGAACATTTCTCATGAAATGATCTGAGCTGCTCTCTGTATTAATTTTATAGCTTTATACTCTTACTGCATGACTTGGTTGGTTTCTAAGTCTCTTGATCTATAAAAGAGCAACATTTGAGCAATAACATTTTCCTGTGTGTTTATAACAACCAACCCAACCTGACCTCGAATGCTTTATTTGCATTACAGCATGAGTGCTTGTGCTCTGACATGATTCTGTCGTGTCCTTTTGTCAGCGAACGTCTCAATCTCTCCTACAGTTCTCCTCCGAGCCGCTCGCAGACCCCTGACGTTAAGGACACAGAGTTTATTTATTCATGCCTCTCTTCTGGTTTACTGGAACTTCTGATGGCTTGACACAGATTTGCACTTTCCTCTGGCGTGCGTTCTCCTCGCTGCATGGAGAAACGCGCGCATGTTATACTGCTGTAGTGTGTTTCCCTGACGGCTGTCAGCTCCGCTCACGTCTCAAATCTCCCACCAGTGAGTTTATCAGGGCAACTCGATCTCAGAGTCCTTAAAAATCCAACAAAAACACACCGGCACTGCCAGAGAGGGCTCTTTAATATCTCAGTTGTTTCTCTTAGGCTTTCTCCTGAAGTCTCCTGCTTCTCAGATGTTTCTTCTGTACTCCTGTATCTTCACACGTGTCTCCTCTAGAGTTACAGAAGAGATCTCAATAATGGTATCTTGAAGTATCAGTCAGAAAATCTGAGATCTCAGTATGAACTCAAGTGTTTCTCATCTAAATCTTCCAAGTGCAAATCATCTGAGCTGCTATTCACATTGATTTGTGTCTCTTTTAAGAGAAACATTTGAGACAAAGTAGATTCTTAAGTGAAACATAACTGAGAGCTTTATTAAGTCTCCTGAGCTATAAAAGAGCAACATCTGAGACTCCTTAAAATGCCATGAACACGTCAGTACAGGTCTCTTTAGTTCTCATTTGTTTCTCCTAAGCAGCAAATTGAGATGTTTTGCTGAAGTCACCTGCTTTTCAGTTGTTTCTCCTGAGAAATGGACCCCTGTAATCTCACATGTGTCTCCTCTAGAGTAATAGAAGAGATCTGAGCTCAGTTTGAGAAACTCTGAGATCTCAAAATGAACTCCAAGAATATAATTTCCAAAAAAAAAAATACTCTAAGCAGCTGTTTACATTTTTATTTCTCTCAAGGTATTTCAGGAAACATCTTGAGATTTAGTTGATACATAAATGAAACCAAAGTGAGATTAAGTCTTTAAAGAGAGTTAAAAAGAGCCAAATCTAAACCAAAATTACACCAGCACAGGTGTTTTGTGAACTTATTGTCTTTAAACACAGACGTTTGTTCTTGTTTTGCTGCTCTTTCATATTGCAGCAGATTTCATGCCATTCTCAGTTATGTCTCACTTAAGTATGAATTCTCTTAAAAGGCCTCTGAAAAAATCAAGAATCCAAACTGGCAGGACTTTGCTATATAATTGATACAGTGTTGTGGGTGGATGCTATGAAGTTTTTGTGCAATTTCTTTTAGTGGATGAAAATGGTGCATCTGATCACTTAAAGTGAAGCACCAGCACACCTCAGGATTTAGCGAAGACGCACACACTCAACTTTAATACTTTAATACTAGGACTAGTGATGAGTGCGTTAATTAATTCCTCTCATTAATTAAATGCATATTTATGTCTTCGCAGCTCCGATTGAACGCCGGAGACCCAGTCCACGAGCATCTAATGAGGGCTGAACCCTGCCAGCCAATCAGCTCTGGCTTTCCGCTGACAGACGCGGCCGCCTGGCCAATCACAGTGGGGATGTGGCAGAAGTGGGCGGGGCCTGAGCACTGGAGAGTCTGTGTTCTGGAGCGAGCGCTCAGAGAGAGAAAAGAGAGAAAAGAGAGACAGCGCTCTGTTCGTCTGTCTGATTCTCTCTCACTGCAGCTCTGCATGTGTGTGTGTGTGTGTGTATGTGTGTGTGTTCATGTTTGCCAGCAGCGGCTGCGTCGCTCCTTCATCATCTTCATCGGTGAATTCACAGCATCGGCGCACGATTCTGCTCATCTGTTGCCGTGGTGATGGGCTGTCGATTGTCGGGGCCATGGATGGGCGATGGAATGGGGGTGAGTCTGGTTTGTGTGTATTTGTGTGTAAATGCTCATGATTGTGTGTGCTGATGGTGATCAGGAGTGACACTGATGCTCTTGTTTCAGACACAGTCTTTCTCTCATGACTCATGCAGTGATGTGTGTTGGTATGAAGATGCAGCATTATTTCAGTTCACTCCCGAACGAATCGGGTCGTCTGGCAGCTGTGGTGCTGAGGGGGGAATATGTTTACACAGCTGCGCTTCGCTATAGTAGTGTGTGCGCGAGATAAACCGAATCAGGTGAAATAGAGCGTACGGCAAACAGCTGAACGCACGAGATCCGAAATTAATCACGAGCTTTCCGGTCACTGCGTTTGTCTGTCGATTGTCTTGTCGTTCAGGTTCACGGTCGAGATCTGACCCACCTGCAGAAGCGAGAGGCCCTCCGTATCCTGGCCAGCTACGAGCAGCCAATCACGCTTCAGATTGAGGGCCGGGGGCGGAGCCTGCAGTACAACAGGACAACGGATTGCAGCACGCAGACGGAGCGACCGTGGGACCCTCTTCGGCCGCATTCGTGCACCCTGCCGCGACTTCCTTCCTCGGACAGGTGCGACACACCTGCTGCCACCTGCAGGACAAACATAGATGTGCACTTAAGGGGCCGTTTACACACGACACAATAGATACTAGGGCCAGATTTACTAAACAGGGCAAACGCGCCGATGAGAGGGGAAAATTCTGCGTGTGATTTACTGACAATGCACACGTTAAAGAACACAGACGCAGCCAGATCATTTCCATAATGACCAGCGCAATCTACCAAGAATGGTGTAAGTTAGTGCCTGCTTTAAGACATGCTTTTTTTGGCGTTAAATAATGGCGCGAATACTAGGGCTGGGCGGTATATCGAATTTGTACGATATATCGATATATTCTTTATAAGTGATACGATATGTGGCAATATCGTTTATATCGATATACTGTACAGTAGTTTGAAAACGAGCGCATCTGAAAATTCAGTGGAGGACACAGACTGAGCTACTGTGGAGAAAGTGCATAATACAGTTTGTTCTAAACACGTGACAAACTTTATATGAAGGGCTTTAAAAAAAACTTGTAAAATATAGAAGCCTATAGTGTAGTTTCAGTTTAAAACAGCTCTGACAGAAAGGCTGCGTGTGCCGCTAATGTGTTTGAGATGTGCTGTTTTCCTAAATGCATAACTTGCATTCCACAGGTATATTCTCCGTCTGTAAATGTTAGAAAGCCATGGAAATATTTCTATTTTGCTGTCAGAAGTGCATGAGCCTTCTGCTTTGAGATTCTCGGCTAAACTTCACAGACTTCACTGAACGAGCGCCGCCGCACAATGTAATAGAAGCGCAATAATTCTGACTAAAATATACATTTTGCTGAAATATTTGTAGTTGGACAATAAATGTGACACATGTAGAATTTTAAACCTACAAGTAAGTGTATTTGTATGATAGCACTAACTGTAATGTGACTGTAATGGGGTAACCAAAACAGCCTTTTTACTCAATTAGTCTGCTTTTTTTTATTATTTTCATTTTTAGTTTAGTAAATTTAACTTCTGCTTTAAAAGCATTATTTTTGTTTTTAGATTGCAATGTTACAATGTTAGAATGCAATTTTAACCCTTTTTTAACAATGATATATGGTTACATTCACTTTGTTTATTTGTTTAATCCAAATACAAAAGCATAGAAAATACAGAGATATATACCGTATACCGCAAATCAGCCAAAAAATACAGAGATATGAATTTTTGCTCATATCGCCCAGCCCTACAAATACCAGTAATTTGACGAGCGCAAACGTTAGTAAATCTTGTTCTGTGATTCATTTTAATACTCTCCTCCCACAAATTTTGCATCTTAAAGGGAAACTCCTACAAATGCGTATTCAGTAAGTTCAGGCGCAAAAATGACTGTCCACGCCTTTTCAGCGCTAATTCTTCACTGTGTGTCTTTAGTAAATCCAAATTTATTAAGCATCGATATTGTATTAAGCAAAAATTTGTAACTTATTGCATTCGTTTCAATCTTGCGTACTTATTTTTACCATAAGCAAAAACACAGCCATTTTTTAGAATGTGCAAGGTTTTCGGTGTTCACTCCAAGAATGATAACTAAAACGATAACTATATTATTGTCCACACCAATGCACGATAACGTTCTGTTTATTATAAGCACGTTGCAGTTTTGTCGTCTGCAGCTTTAAATGCTTGAGCTTGTTAAACCAGGATGCATTCTGATTGGCTGTCAGTGTTTTTACCGTTCATCAGCTGGAAAAAATTGATTCGAACGATATCATTCCTCTGTGTTGTTATCGTTATAGTTGTAGTGTGGACTTCCCTGTTCTCACTGAATTTTAATGATTATTAAAACATAGTTATCGCTATAGTTATCAGCCTTGGTGTGAACTGGCCTTGATTCGATTATAGTTATGTTCCCTGAACAAAAACAGTTCATTATGCTGCTTGAACTGTTATTTGTTATTATGTTATTTTCATTCATTATCATAATCATAACTGAACTGGTTTGTAACACAAATAGTTTTACCATTTGTTGCATGTTTTGGCATTTCTCTAGTTATTTAATCTTTTTGACTGACTCGTTCCAACGAATGGGTTCTCAAGAACTATTTGAACGTGAATTGTGCATCACCTTTTGTACTGGTTTTCCTCTAGCTATTTACCCATGAATGGATCAGAAGTCACGTAAATTCACAGAAAATGCGTTGCAAAATAAAGTGGATTCCCTACATATCTGAACATAGTGATTTTGGCGCGCGTTTCATGTTGTAAGGACAAAAAACACAAGGGTTTTTGAAAGTAGCGCTTGATCATGTGACCAAAACTTGACCAGTGACAATGCCAGAGAGGCGGGTCCAGTTATGCCTTCCCACTGGATTCAGACTCGAAACACATCGGACATGTTCCCATCCGTCGCTCTTCATCAAGAGCCGTCTCTTGCATGTGAGCGGCCTTAAGGCACAGTCACGCTAGGTTTTGCATTCATGCACATGTGAATTTGCATTCAAGCATATCATATCGCTCACTGCATTTTACAGCTTCACATGTGATGGTGGATGCTCACCATAGAATTCATACAGCGAAAAGACGTTTGGACGACTGAGATCCTTTCCAATCTAGGAAGAAACATCAAGGATGCAGTGGACTAAAACCATGATTAGGGAGACATTAGCTCCTAAAATCAATCATTTAGTTGCCAAATTACCTTTTTGCTGCCAAAGTCAACGATTGAGAAGATTTGAGTCTTAGCTTAAATCAATATTGTGCATTGTGATTAAGGGAAGTTTTAGACTAATAAGTGCTGTTTTTTGCAGTTTGCTGCTGTCACTGTATTTGTGTCATATATCACACTCTTTTGTAAGGACATTTGTGACTGTTTAAATGTTGTGTTGATTACGCTCATTCACCTGTTGACCTTACCTTGCTATGCTAAACTATAACTAATAATACTTTTGTAAAAACAGTTAAAATGCTTTGAATATGTATCTTTAATTACAAGTTGTCATATGAACAAACAGTTAGCAAATAGATTAATAAGAGTCACTAACCTGCAGTTAGTCGCAGTGACGGTTCCCGGTTTTCTTCAAATTTGAAAAATGGCGCGCGGTTCAGTGAGTGAGTCGGTCGGGAACTCCGTAACGGCTCTAAACGACTCGCTGCTCGAGTGAATCCGATTCAGAACAGCTGCTAGTTTGTTTCATGAATCTTTTTGACGGACTCATTCAAAAAAAAAAAAAAAAAAAAAAGGTTTACAAGAGTCATTTGCACGCGAATTTCATACACATCTCGCGCTGTGTTCGCTGAGGAAACAGCTTGTGCGCACTAATCAGGTGATGTGACAGTTATTTTTACCGATATTACTCGATTTTAAAATGATTGTTGTAAATATTTATTATTTTAGTCGCAGTATGTATACCTGAATTGAAAATAGAACATGGAGGAAAACTCTTATTTTGCCGATTTTGGTACAAAGTTCAATTTATTTCCCTGTAATTTTTACATTAAAGCTGATTTATCAGAAAAGACGCACCTTTTGCAAAATAGCAACCATTTATGTTATATTAAGACAACCCACATGAAAAAATACTATAGTAATTTATAGTAAATACTATAGTGTTTTTGAACCATACTATAGTAAAGTGTATTATACTGTATATAGTATTTACAATACTTTGCTAATGAATGCTACAGCATACTGTAACTATAGTGAACTGATAAACTGTAATAAATATTGTATACTTTAGTTTTTACTACAGTAAACTGTAGTGTATTGTAGTATAATATACCCTATAGGTGTAGAAAACTTAGTACAGTATTGGGTAAAGTCATTTGTTTACTATAGTTGTTATATTACCACAATTACCACAACAAATTAATTCAAGTACTATAGTATGCTTCAAAAACATTTGAATTATAAGCTACCAGTTATTGTTAATATTACTATTGCATATGAGTTGTAACATTCATATTTCATGTAGTCACACTCTTTCTAGGCATTTTAATGCAGCTGTTGGTCTTTCTACCAGAATGAGGTCAGCTGCTCACAGAAGCTCCTTACAAACATACAATAACAGCATCTTAGATGAAGGGGGCGGAGCCAGAGATGTGTGCTGGGGGGAGGGGCATGACTTGTGTTATCAGCATATTCCTACAGATATTTATAAGTGTAATATATTGTGTTTGTTGTTCTCACAGGGCGTACTACAATCACATGACCCTGCCAGGGACCCGTAGAGACGGAGGCAGGTACGAGTACCTACCAAACACGCCCAGAGACCTGGAGCACAGAGAACGCCTGGCATACAACGTAAGATATTACCATAATCAGATTATGATGAGTATCAGCTGTTAATAATCATGATGAGATACATGTAGTTATTGATTTACCCTTTATGTGAAGAAAATGGCCAGTGGCTTGCATTATAATAACATATATACCATATTTATAAAAAACTACATTCATAATGAAATTAATTTTTAATATATTATACATTTATTTCAGCATGATAATTATTTTTATGAAAATTATTTAATTCATAACCATATCATTATTATTCATCAAATAAATGATCATAAATATGAATACGTCAGTATACATTATTTTAATAAATAAAAAAATAAAATGAGAAATGACTGGCATTTCTGCATAATCAGATTATGATTATTATCAGCTGTTAATATTCATGATAAGATGATGTATACTAAAATTAATTATATATTTTTAATTAATTAGTTTTATTATTTTATTATTAATTAATTTTTAGCTACATAATAATAATATAATTAATAATAATACATCAGTACATTTAAGTCATTTTTGTCCAGTCTAATTAATTTATATTAAAATAAATTTGTAAATAATATATAATAATAAAAAATTATACAATAATAAATAGAAATGACTGGCATTTCTATTTATTACTATATTTTGTTTATTTATTTATGAAAATATATTATTATAATGTCTTTGTATTTTATTTCCGATAATAATTAGATATTTAGTTTTATGCATGTAGATCATTTCAGGAATGTGATCTCATATGTGCCACATTTAAAATGATGCAAATGATCAAAAAAAAAAAAGATAATTGCTATCAGGCACTTATAGCGATTGTAGACTTTGACATGAATTAAGGCTGAATATCAAAAATGTCTTTCCAAATCCTGATTGTTCTGCAATGACAAGCTTAAATGAGTGTTTAAAGCAGTTGTTTTGTGTGTCGTGTTAGGAAATGCTAAACTGTGTGTGTGTTTTGTGTGTGTGTGTGTGTGTGTAAGCTGTTCTCCAAACAAACGCGTTTTTCAAAATGGAGCTGCTCTCTTATGCTCTGGAATTATTCATGCATTTAGCTACGCTTGGGAATACACACACACACACACTCACACATAAACACATTTCACGTGTGCATTGCGCAAGAGGAAACAGCCTTTAATAAAGGGACTGAAGGAGAGACAGACGTTTACTGTTCAGTCATTTAAAATAATCACTCTTCCACATCACAGCCTCATTATGCTAATAATTCATCAGGAATGCAGCGGAAATGTTCTTCTCACAAGAGCAGAAAGGGTTTGAAATCACATCACCATCCGTAATAATGATGCTCTTCTTGATGTCATAATTCAAAATTTACTTGGTTTTAGAGTGAAGCGCAGTCCGGTTCTCTGTTTAACGGCGTATGATGAACTTGTTTCAGGACCCAGAGTTCTCCAGCGGCGTGTCTCAGGGACAGAACTGTCTGATCGGCTGCTGCAACACCAATCTGGAGGAACCCAGAAGTTTCCAGAGTCAGGTGAGATTTACAACATACAGCGTGAATATATGACTAGGACTTAAGGAATAATTGACGAAGAACCGCTGAATTATTGAACTTTCAGTGTGCACAAGTGTACGAAGTGTATGTTTAAGGCAAGACATCACATGGTGAACAATGTAAAAAACTGACTAATAAACATCAACCTAGTTGATTGTTTACATTAAAAATTGCAAGAATTGTTTAAATATGCATTATCTAATATGCATTATCTAATTAAACACGCACTAATTTGAATAAATGTACAGAACAGAAATCCGAACTGAGGTGCAAAATCTTTGTTTGATTTTGTTGTCATATTAGAATTAAAGGATTTTGGATTTCTCTTTTTATCACTCTGTAAATCAGAAAATACTGTCAACAGACAGAAAAAAAAATCAATTTCGACAATGTTTTAAGCAATAAAACATTGTATAAATCAGTGTGAATGATATATTAACAAACCCTTCTATAAAAACTTTCAGAATATGGATATGAATGAAACTGCTAAGTTTGGTGTATGTAAGTGCTGCTAAAGTGGAGAAACAAACTCATTTTTGAGAAAATGGCCTTTAAAGATATGTTTAAATTAGATGCAGATAGGTAAAGTGCAAACATAAAACCAATCAAATGACATATGAACAAACCCTTCAGTAGAAATCTTCAGAATATAGATAAAACTCTAAATTCTGGTGTATGTAAGTCCTGCTGAAGTGGCGAAACAACCTCATTTTGAGAAAACGTCCTTAAAAGATATGTATTGTAATTAAAATGTACTGACACAAATCGATAATGTGCAAAAATAAAATGTCAAATGACAAAAACAAACCCTTCAGTAAAAACCTTCAGAATATAGATCTGAATAAAACTGTAAATTTTGGTGTATGTAAGTGCTGCGGAAGTGTAGAAACAAACTCATTTGGGAAAATGGCCTTTAAAGATATTGAAATCTACTGACGCAAATAGATAAAGTGAAATAAAATTGTTTTACAAACACATAAATATTTTGGATGTTTTCTTTCCACTGAAACAATATTTTGAAAAGCCAAAGCGTAAAACTTCAAAATTAACCAGTGCATGAAAAAATACTGATGAATGCTTTCACCTGTAGTGTCTTGGCTTAAAAAATATAGTGTAGTGAAATGCATCTGTAATGCAGTCAAAATGCAACAGCAACCAATTAATGCAGACTGAATGCATCTAGAAGCGGTGTTCTAGAATATAGAGCAGCGGCGCGAGTTCAGATCTGAGGGATTGTTGTTGTTCTGGTTCTCGTGTGATTCTCTTCATCCGTCACAGACCGAGAGGCGAGGAGTCACATATTATGTAAGTTATGTGTTACCAGGCAACTAGCGATCATAAATACAGCTGAAGACTGAGCCACCAGAGTGACTCTCGTGCTCCGATAGAGGACCGTTCAATCAATAGACTTCATTAGAATTTAAATGTAAAGTGCGTTTTCTTATGTTTTTTTGTTTATTGAGATGTGTTCACACTGACAGTGATTTAATCTGCATTGTGGGTTAATAGTAGGCGTTTCTACTTGACTGCAGTATCTACTGAATGCAATGCTATTGGCTGTCGCTGCTCATTTGCATATAGTTAAGCTCTGCGTAATTTTGTTGCATCGACAACGGTCGCTCATGTCTCCTCAAATTGTCAACTCATTAAAAATAAATGTTTTCATTGTACATTTCTGTCAGCCATTTAAAGGTACATATTTCTTCTAAAAATATCCCATAAACGTTATCAAATCATAAATGCATGTATTATTAAACCGATAAAACCTGACCGGATGAACCACATATGAGTTTGCTGTTAATTAACATGCACAAACCTGTAACAGTACATCAGTTGAAATCAATAGTATTGAACCTTTTAAAAACCACCTAGCAACCACCCATAATACTCTAGCAACATCCTAGTAATTGCATAGCCATGCATTTGAAATCACTTAGAACATGATAGCATTCTGGAGCCTAGTTTGACAAAGCTAGCACCACTGAGATATTGTTTAGACAATTTCCTACTGTAAATATATCAAAACTTAATTTTTGATTAGTAATATGAAAGTGAAAGTGAAAAGTGAAAGTCGTGACGTATTGTCAAGTATGGTGACCCATACTCCAAATTGGTGCTCTGCATTTAACCCATCCAAGTGCACACACACAGCAGTGAATAGTGAACAAACACGCACACACACACCGTGAACAGTGGGCAGCCATTGCTCCAGCGCCCGGGGAGCAATTGGGGGTTCGGTGCCTTGCTCAAGGGCACCTCAGTCATGGTATCGAAGGCAGAGAGAGTGCTGTTCATTCACAATCCCCACCTTCAATTCCTGCCGGTGCGAGAATCGAACCGGCAACCTTCAGGTTACAAGCCCAACTCCCTAACCATTAGGCCACGATTTTCTCAATATTTTGATTTTTTTTGCACCCTCAGGTTCCAGATTGCCAAATAGTTGTATCTCGACCAAATATTGTCCTATCCTAACAAACAATACATCAATGGAAAGATTATTTATTCAGCTGTATATTTATAAAAATCAAATCTCAATCAATTAAAAAAAAACTGACCCTTATGACTAGTTTTGTGGTCCAGGGTCACGTGTTATTTTTTTATTAATAATTGTCGATCATTTGTGTCTTCATCATGCTGCTGCTCTTTTGTAAAACACTGCAGTGAATTTTTCACCATTAGAGGGTGCTTTTAGGTAAAACATAACACATAAAAACACAAATGTGAGCCTGGACCGCAAAACCAGTCATAAGGGTCAATTTTGTGAAATAATTTCCATTGATGTATGGTTTGTTAGGATAGGACAATATTTGGCTGAGATACAACTATTTGAAAATCTGGAATCTGAGGGTGCAGAAAAAATCTAAATATTGAAAAAATCACCTTTAAAGTTGGCCAAATGAAGTTCTTAGCAATGCATATTACTAATCAAAAATTAAGATTTGATATATTTACGGTAGGAAATTTACAAAATATCTTCATGAAACATGATCTTTACTTAATATCCTAATGATTTTTGGCATAAAAGAAAAATCGATAATTTTGACCCATACAATGTATTTTGGCTATTGCTACAAATATACCTGTGCTACTTAAGACTGCTTTTGTGCTCCAGGGTCGCAAATAGTCTTTTTACCACGGTAAAATCACTGTAACTCATCACTTCGAGTGCCTAATTGCTTTAATGTCGTTTGTGACAGACTGATGACGATGACTACATGATGGAGAAACCCCTGGGTTACCTGCCTCTTCATCACGAGCTGGACAGCGGCCTCGGCTGGACGGACGGAAGCTTCCACCAGGGGGAGCTGTCAGGGGTGGAGACGGAGGAGGGGCTTGAGGAGTGCCACGGCCGAGGCGGCGGCGGGTCGCCATCTTCGGAGTCCTTCATCTCATCGGAACTGAGCGATTCGGGTTTTTACAGCATCAGCACCGGCGAGTTCCTGCGCTTCCAGCGTCTGCTGGAGAAACGCATGCGCCATTACAACGCCCGCATGCACCACCAGGGGGAGCCGTGCTCCCGCGAACGGCGCGACAGCCAGATAAAACACCCTCTAGAGGCCATCCCCGAAACGCTGACGGTCCAGCCTCAAAACGTCTGCATGCCCGTTCTTGGATCGCATGGGTTATCCCGCGTTTCGTCCGTGCAGTACCGCAAGGCGGAACGACCGTGCTTAAACAGGCATAGCTCCAGTAGTGGCTCGCTTTTGCTGCACTCCACCTGCAGTACTCCCTCCGGCCAGCGGCGGCTTCCGCCTCATCCGAGTTCTGCAGGGGTGCTTAGAAGAAGCAGAACGCTGCATCACCGTTCTGCACCCATGGAGTACCGAAGACGGGCAAGTCACCCAGCCTCGCCCAACTACTGCGGCGCAACGCTGCATCCCTGCGGCCACAGAGTCGACCTGCCTATGAATCTCCCTGAGGAGCCGGACTTCCACCCTGTTGCACACTCCACTGCACTCCCTACACAGACTGTTCATGCAATGAGTCAACCGTCCCTGATTTCTCCAGTTGACGAGCACCGCTGCATGCCTCCAGACCTCCATGCCAACAGCAGGATCCGAGCATCCACCGAACCTCCAAACTTTGTGACCGAACAGCCGCCCAATCGGCAACGGAACGGGCGGTTCCATACTCTAAGTCACACGCCCAGTCAGGATGCCAACGACACCTGGCCGAAACCCGCTAACTGGAGTGGCGGAGGTGGACTCTACAGCACCTTAGAGGGCCACATTCCCACTGCAGCCACTAGGAAACCACCCAGCGGGAACTTGCGGGCTTTGAGAAACCAAATGCTGCGGGATAGAGCTTCCCGATTGGCGGACGAGCGTAGCGGCATGAGCACAGACGAGGAGAGTCACAGTGAAGTCCGAATGGGTCGATACTGGAGCCGCACCGAGCGCCGCGAACACATGCTGCAGAAGCAGCGACAGCAGCAGGCCAGAAGCAGCGGCGGCGGTGGTGGCGTAGCCTCGTCAGGATCGGTGCATGGAGTTGGAATCATAGGAGGAGCCAACGGAGATAGCTGTAGTACCGTTCTCGAGCTGAGCCAGAGGAAACTAAGTCGCATGAGGAACCGGAAGCTGCTGGACGACTGGACCACCGTAGAGGAACTCCTGACGCACGGAACGCGCCTGGGCGCTAGTGAAGATGCCTTGCAGCTGCCTACGTCATTGCTCACCGTCACAACTGTATAGCGACACCCACAGAGCATTTGTTCAGATTGACTTGTGCGTGTTTGTGTGTGTTGGACCGGCCGCACTACACAAAGCTACCTCCTGAAATTGAGGTTTACTGTAGATACAGATGTTTCCGAACACCGTAGTACATTGATTTTTAAATGTTATATTTGCAGTATCTTGTTTTGCATTGTGTTGTAAAGAGATGTTTTATTAGAGAGCGAAATCACTGCAGTTTGATTTGACCGCATGAAGCAATACAACAGATACCGACGCCAGACAAAGCGAATTTCATTTGGTGCCAAGAAAAGTTTACGTTATGGATCATTTTAAGGTGGTGCTAACCGTGAGATTTCATTTCTTCAACATGATTTGCAACTAGCCTACGATATCTGACAATTATGTCACTTTTGCACAAAATTTAAAGAATTCCCTCTCCGATTGTCTTCCTCTAGCTAATTTGTGGCGTTAGCACAGCCCCTCCTCCTTTCAATCATCAATCTGATTCTCTGGGAGTTATATCGGATAATCTAACGCAGCCAGGGCCAGTGATTGGGTGTGCAGGGTTATGCTGGAGATCAGGCAGCGGAAACGTGAGCGTGTGTTGTGAAGTGTGCGGGTTCTTGCACTATAACTGTAGTTCTGTAGAGTATTTTCAAAGCTATTTTTCTTGTGCTCTTCACAATTGATGTCACGAAAAGAAACAAAGAACTTTTATAAAGACTCAAATAAGAATTATAAGTGGTGTTAACAGCAGTAAAAATTTGGAGAGAAAGACAACGCACTGAACTGTGGCTTGTTCTAACCTGCAAATTTATCAGATACTTTCAGCGCACCTTTCCGCAAACAACGGGGTTTCAACTTTACAGTGAGCCTCATGAAACGCCAGCAGAATGAATTCTGGAAGTTCATAAACTGATGGCAGTTACACAAATGAAACGGTGTTGTGAATGATGTACATGAATTCATTCAGATCGCATTTCATGAACGAAACCTGATTATTTTAGAAGTAGAAGATGCGTAAGTATTTTTGGAGTCACCTGTTAGCGTGGGATGTTTGCGGATATTTTTTTCTCCTTTGAGCAGAAAATCAGGATTTTTCCCACCTGCACTATTTTTGGT
Organism: Spinibarbus caldwelli; assembly: GCA_039654775.1. Taxonomy (NCBI): domain Eukaryota; kingdom Metazoa; phylum Chordata; class Actinopteri; order Cypriniformes; family Cyprinidae; genus Spinibarbus; species Spinibarbus caldwelli. The sequence goes on from CM077231.1 coordinate 990,513, forward strand.
GCACGAGCACTGGAGTGTTTACAATTTTTCCTCACAACTGTGACTCTGCGACACATCTCGCTCTCAGCCTCGTTTCTGAGGTGAAATCGCGTCATTTTCACCGTGAATCAAACGCTGTGAATAATGGATGTGAACGGATTAACAGAAAAACTCTGCCTCTCATTGGATTTTGCTCGTTTCCACTTTTAGAAATCATTTTCTTGGAATATGATGTACATGTGGTTGTAATAAAGATGAGATTTTAATTAGCTACTTCAAGAGTGTTGAGTTATTTATTTATTTTTTTTAATTTTTGTAACGTTATTAAAGTGGGCGTTCGTAAGTGAAATCTGTTGACAACAAACCTTTATTTAATTCAGGAACTGACGGTCTCTGAAATCCCGCGCTCAGTTTTCCCGCGCTCTTTGACCAAGGAATTTCCCATCGTTCATATATTATTCCCATCGTTTTATAGAGATTGCACTTTTAAAAGAGCAGTTTAGCAGAAATATTATAGCATGACTATTGACAAAAGATTTTAAATTCCTTGACATCAGATGTATTTTCCCACGTTTCCCTCAAGATATCTGACAAATAATACCTTAACTAATATTTATCCAAATTTCATGATTTCCGTCACGTAAAACGAAAAAACAAACAAACATGAGACAAGTCAAAATGACTTTGGTAATTATGACTTTAAACTTTGAAATGACAAAAAAAAAAAATAATAATAATAAAAAAAAAGACGAAATTGACATACGAAGTCATAATATGAAGAAGTCGTAATTATGACTAAATCAAAATCATGATATTCAAAATTTTGACAAGTCTTGAATTTAAAAGTCAAAATTGACAAAATAAATCTAAATTATGACTTCAAATGTGGAAAATATGACATATACTAAGTCATTAATGAGGTAAAAAGTAGAAATCTTGGCTTTAAAATTCTACATTAATTACTAAATCACAACTGAGGTAAAAAGTCAAGACATGAAAAGCCAAAATTACGACTTTAAAAGTCTTAGTTATTAGATAAAAGTGGCCTATCTCATAATAGGTAAAAAAGGCATACCTGACTTGAATTCGACTTGAAAATCTCATAATATGACTTACTAAAGCATGATTTTCTTACTGTTTCGAGACAATTCGCAAATATCACATGAGTAACTGATGTTTTGTCTCATTAGGAATCTGAACAGTGATTAGCAGCACTAACAAGGTGACTTCACACAGAAAGTTGAGTTTCTTAGATGTTCACTTACTTTTTCAATCTTTAGATGTTTGTGAATAAAACACAGAAACACAAAATGGAATCCAACAGTAGAAAAGCACAAAATGGAACCGAATAACAGAAAAATGTCTTTTTCTCACTCTCTTTCATTCCCGCGCTTCTGGCGCCTCCTGGTGGACGGAAACTCTCAGTGCAGGAAACAAAAAAAAACTCCTGACTGGGCCGATTTAATCCACAGATGTTCTTCATAACTCTGAAAACATTGTACCAAAACATATTTTACACACAGAAACCACTTTCAAAAAACAAACTGGTTTTAATATGTATAAAAAACACGACTAGTCTCAGAAAAAAACAAAAACAAACACAAAACAAATATAAGACATCTGACTGAGTATACAACCCAACTAGTGCTTATACACAGAGACAGATCCATCTACTCTAAATAAAAAAATACATGATTCTCTCTTCCTATCACTATGCGAGGAAACTGATCAGACGGCCTTCAAACTGCGGCGGCGTTGAGCTGTAACGTCGTTCTGTAATAATACAACACAAAAACAGTCCATAGAGTCCATAAGAGCAATGTCATTCATCCACACAGACAGGGGGCGCCAGTGGTCTTCAGCTTCAGTCCAAACCCTGAACCTCGTGCTGCTTGTACGCCGCCGAGACCAGATTTCCTGAAAGAACCGTATTCGTTTGGTTAAATTTAACAAATCAATACGTAAAATAAAAATTTGTATGAATGAAACATTGTTAAATACTTCAGGTCAACGTAAAGGCCCAAAGAGCGAAGCGACAAAGCAATGCAAATCTGCACCGAAGCTAATTTCTATCCATTTATGAGATTTACATATAAGATCGCAAGCGAATCATTCGCAGGCTTCAACGCAAGATACGAACAATATGAAAATCACAGCTTGGAATCGTACGACTGAACTAAAATTATTAAAAATACTTTTCGTTAATTAAAATAAAGCCGAAATAAAATCTAAATATTAGATGAAAAACTTAAGCAAAAATTAGAAATGGTGACGTGAAAAAAAAAAGTTATTTGAATTAAAAATAAGTACTAAAATGACTAAAACTAAATGTAAAAAAAGCTAAACAAGAAAACTAATGAAAAATGCAAAAGCACAAAACAAAACGATCAAACTTAAAATTAAATAAATATAATTTAAATAAAACATAAATTTATATATTAAACAATTTATACACAACATAAAAATACAATATTAATAAATACTACAAAAGTATATAAGTAATATTTAAATTCAATCTATCAAAATATAGAAATAAAATATGAATAAAATGAAATATGCTAAACATAAAACATTAAAATATGAATAAATACTATAAAAAGTATATAAATAAAACTACAAATAATTAAATATGTAACACTGATGAATATCTAAAATATTAATTTAGATTAAAAACATTAACTATAAAAATTACAAAAACATAATATGATAAAAGTATTTAAATAATACTAAAGTAACACTGCTGCATAGTCCAATTCACAAACAAATGACTCTTTTGAACTGATTCTTTTAATGACTCATGAATCATTCTGCTTTTAAATCATGATTATATATAATCATATGATTCACTCATCTTGATTAATATTTGAATCTAAATCTTAAAAAGATTTGAACTGAAAACTAGTTTAAGCAGTAATAAAATCAACGTTATGATTGACATCACCAATAACAGCCTTAGTTTTTGTTTAGTATCGTGAATGAATCATTAGGCCAGTTTTAGTACAAGAGTTTTGCTGCAGGGCATCATGGGAATGTTCGGGGAGGACAGTGAACCTGAAGCATTCGCTCGCACGTCGAGTAGGTCAGAGCAGGAAGGACAGGAAGGCAAGCAGGAAGTAGCCAATCACAGCTGAGCTCAAGCCGCACCGGACCCAGGCGGGACACAGGGGTCAAAGGTCATCTTACCTGGCATCCCCAGCCCCTCTGCTCTTTCCCAGCAGACTTTGGGTCTGAACGGAGAGTCTTTGTCTTTACCTTTAGATCCCTTGGGCCGCCCCGCCGCCTTCTTCTTGGACTTACTGTCGCCCTTCACGCCCAGCAGCGGATGGACCTCTGCGAGAGAAAACGCAGGCGTCAGAGGAAGTGACCGCAGCAAGTGACTCTCTTAAGGTCACTGCACACTGAGTCCGAAATTTTCGCAATTCAATCTCACGTTGTGTCAATCATGTTTACACACTACCAAGATGCAAGGTGGCAAGGTTTATATGCGTGACGAATTTTTAGGATGACGAATACAAAAAAAAAAAGCATACGAAAATTTCGGACTCTGTGTGCAAGGACCATGAGTCTGAAATTTTCGCTCATTAAAAAATAAATACGACCTCACGTCGTGTCAATTATGTTTACACACTGCCTCCGAAACTTTCGTCCATGATAAAAAAAATTCGGATTGGATTTAGATCGGATATAAAGAGGAACTCTCCTTCCTCTCTATATCTCAGGATTGGATGGACACAATATTTCCTTTCTTTTTCTCTTTTTAATAAGCGAGAGGACAACAAAACATCGGACTCAGTGTGCAAGATTTCTGTGCGTGACAAATTTTTAGGATGATGAATATGAAAAAATGAAAATTTCGGACTCAAGAGTGCGAGGACCTTTACCGTCATTCGGGACGCCCTGCAGCTCGATGGTGGTGGTGCGGATCTTCTTCTTGGGTGGCCCTCCCTCGGACGATGGCTGCCGCTGTTTCTTGTCGCCGGGGCCGCTGTGGGCGGAGCCATCGTCAGGCGTGGCGTTCTGACCCGCGGCGTCGGGCGGAGGGCCGAACGGGTTCTCCTCAGGGTCCTCCACCTCCGGAGCGATGGGCAGATACAGCAGCGCTTTATAGTCCTCCAGCTCCTCGTCACTGCAAACACCGAAAAAACACAGACAGTTTAATCCACTTCAAAACTACTGTAAGATAAAAATAACGTAAAAGTGAAAGAAATTTAAAACAATTTTGAATGTAAAAATAGACTGCATTAAACAATGAGAACAATAACATCAAAACTAAAAAAAATTAACAAAAAAAAAACACATTAGACACTGTATAATATTAAAAACAACGCAAAATTTAGTACTTTTAAAATGTATTTGTGAATGTCAAAATAAAATGGATTAAGCAATACGAACAAACAAAAACTAAAAACAAGCACAAACACATTTGTGCATTATGATAATTAAAAATAACAAAATTTACAAATTACATGTAAATTTTATTTTGATGAACAAACAAATATGAACAAACAAAAATGTCGAAACTTAAAAACGAACAACACATATTAACAATAATGTAAAATAGGGAATTAAACAAATTCTTTATTTAGCAAATGTCAAAAATCCGAATAAACGAAAAAAAACTAACAAAAACATGGTTAAAACAAATTAAATGTAAAATTTATTTTGCAAATGTCAAAAAATTAGATCAAAAACATCAAAACTAAAAAATAAATGACTAATACATCTGAAACGGTATGATAATATTAAAAATAAAGTAAAATATAGCAAATTAAATTAAACATTTATTTTTGCGAATGTCAAAAACTTAAACACTATGAACAAACAAAAATGTCAAAACTTAGAAAACAACACAGATAACTATGATTCTTAAAGAAAACACAATTTAGAAAATGAAATCAATTTTTTAAAATCTGAACACAGACTGGGGGGGGGGGGGTGTCGGTTTTTTGTCCTTTTAATTTTTCTGGACTCTTTTTTTAATGGTTAAATTACATTTTATTAATCAAAAAGCATGTCTAATTAATTAAAATCATGAAACTTCAACAATTTAAAATCAATTTATTAAAAGTTTTGCAAAAATGATGTGTTTAGGGCCCTATGAAATGTTTTATTTTTTCCAACCTTATGTTTTATTGTTACCAAATTCTGTATTAGCATGTCTAAATTTTTGAAAGCATAAAAACAAGTTTCATTTATTCTTACAATAGCCTTATGATTTTTTTCCTCTCAGAAATTCTGTTGCGTATTTACATTTTTTTAAGGCATAAAACGCTCATTTAATGTATCTTTTAATTAATGAAAATTAAACTTTATTTATTGGAAAATAAAGGAGATTTAATATTACAATTAAAACATTTAAGAAGTATTGTAAGATTATTCCTTAAAAATAAGGTTTTAATAATTTTAGTAGTAGTAGTAGTAGCCTATTACGTACATTCTACTGAACAATAGTAATATATTTCTGCCGCAATGTCTTTACGTTAACCAAACTTTTATTTTGACGGGTTGCGGTGAATACCTTTACATTTCAGTGTGTATATGATATGAGGATAGTTTTACTCAAATGAAACGGTGAAACGCTCATGAAGTGACTCTCAGAGCAGTTCTGGAGATGTTGTTCATGTATTTATGTCCTCATTAGTGAGACGGCAGATGTTAATATCACCGCAAGTGTCACGCGCGCTTCGGTACGAGTAGTAAACAAAACCTAGTCTGCACCATTCATTAACACAGAGACACGCAGAATTCATATTTAAATAGTTGTTTTGCGGCTTAATATTTACAAATACTAGTGGGAGTGGGAGTGTGCTCACTTGTGTGTGTGCGTGCGTGTGTGTGTGTGTGTGTGTATCGGGGTGGAACTCCGCTGTGCGCGATACAGAGAGCGCGACCATGTAACGTAGAGACAGAAATGACATGCCGTCGTGTAAATAAGACAAAAAATATAAGGCTTTTTAGTTTGTTTAATAAAAGAACAAGGAATTGACCTGTTCTATAGGAAAGGTAACTTTAAATGACTTCTGTTGTGATCTGGCGCTAATAAAATTAGAGAAAATAAAATTAACTTGACCTTCAAGGGGGGCGGGGGGTGCCCTAATATAATGGCAGGGGAAACACTGACTTGACTAATTATTCATGACTCATGGCAAGTATCAGGTGTCCAGTATGACGTCATTGTCCTGTGCAGGTGGTTAGTGTGTGTTTTTAGCATGTTTGCGTACAGTGGGTGTGTTTTATGGTTTAGCGCGACTGACCTGCTGCAGAACGCTGGGATGGGATCGACTGACGTGACGTCCACCTCCTCGTCCTCTGCAGCGTCCGCACCTGATACACACACACACACATCAGTGTCACATACAGCAGTGTGTGTGTGTGTGAGACACACACATCAGTGTCACATACAGCAGTGTGTGTGTGTGTGTGTGAGACACACACATCAGTGTCACATACAGCAGAGTGTGTGTGTGTGTGTGTGTGTGTGTGTGTGTGTGTGTGTGTGAGACACACACATCAGTGTCACATACAGCAGTGTGTGTGTGTGTGTGTGTGAGACACACACATCAGTGTCACATACAGCAGTGTGCGTGTGTGTGTGTGTGTGTGTGAGTTTGTGTGTGTGTGTCAGGGATGCAAACTCATCATGGGTGAAAAAGGTGACAAAGACACGCAATCCCCAAAATAAAATACTTATACATTATTTTAAAGCCTTTATTATTTTTTAACTCTACAATTGTGCTATAAAACTCACGTTAAAGATTCACTCTTCATTCATGGAGATGACAGGAAAACAAAGACTTTTAATACGACAATTACATGAATTTACCATTATATCCAGTAGATGGCAGCAGAGGATCACTCATTAGCTCAGTTGCCATTCCCACTCCCTAGTTTTCAATTTTTGCTTTTGAATTTATTATAAAATGACTATTATAACACATTTTAGTACTGTACTTAAGTAGCATAGCAAGCACAATTAATTAATAAGGCATTAAATAGTTTGAAATTTTTTTAGATTTAATTTAAAATCTTTTAAACATTGCCTTCACACATCAAAAAGAGTGCTTTAAGTTATCTTTAACTATCCTTAATATATTCAGCCAACACAGACTTGTTACTGCTTTAGTTGTTACTCTGCATCACTTAATGCACAGGTCTATTGTTGACATCGGTTTGTCAGATAGTTCGTTCTGTCCGTTGCTATAGTTATCACTGTCAATCATAGCAATGACTGGCGGAACAATTTAGTGGATTCACGCTCATAATTTTTTTTAACAGTATACACGGATGTTTGGTCCTAATTTGACAAACAACACTTTTCTTCAAATTGTCAATGGATTATGTATAGAAACCGAGCAAAGGGCTCCTCTTATAGCGCAACTGGCTGAGCTTTATCACGTGAAAACTCAATGATATAATCAATGAACTCTACTTGCGAAAACAAAAATGAGCTCAGAGCGGATTCCGACTAACCTACAGAAAACACCTCTGACTGGCCATTGCTTTCAACAGAGACGCCTGTGATTGGCTACAATACTCAACACTGCGAAAACACGTTGTAAATAAACGTGTGGTTTTGTAATTCGAAACCAGAGCACGCACACAAAAACACACACAGGAGCGTTTAAAAGTAGTTGACTATAAGCGGGTATAGAATTGAATTGGTAATGGTACTGTAATGGTATGTGTGTGTGAGTTTGTGTGTGTGTGTGTGTGTGTGTTTACCGGTCTGCTCCGGTTCGCTCTTGTCCTCGTCCTCGATGTCAAACTCTGACTCTCTCTCCTCGTACTCCACGTTCTCGTCCAGCTCTTTAAAGTCTGGCGCAAAAGCGCTCCAGTTCTCCTGCAGAAACGCAAGCAAAACCTGGTCAGCGACTGCAGTTTATAGACAGACGAGGGTTTTGAGTTGAGCTGCTTTATTCACTCACCACTTGGTTCTGAGCCCAGATGGACACCACACCACTGGAGATGGAGGCGATGATCGGACGCACCGGATGCCACTGAAACACACATCACAACATCAGTCAATCAACAACTAACACTGAACTAATAACATAAATTTTAACTGAAAAAATAAATAAATAAATAAATATTTCATTTAGTGGCTAAAGCAACACTTCTCATTTTCTTACGTTTTAGGTAAAGTACTAAAATTATGGGAACTAACTTTTGTCATGGAATAAAAAGGTAATTGAAAAAAAAAAAGTAATTGCAATTTTTTATCGAACAATTGAGACTTTTTTAAATTAAAATTATAATAATAATAATAACAACATTAATACAAATAAATAAAAACTAATTTGCAATAATAAATAGTTATCATTGTTTATTATGATTCTTTATATTATATTATATATTTTAATTAGATTTAAAAAAGTATAATAATATTTTAACCAAACAAAATAAGGATACAAATAAATAGTTTGCATCAAGTAAAAAAAAAAGTAAAAGTAAAAATAACAATAACATTACAATTATAATAATGTTATTAATGAATAAAGGTAATAAAATAAGTGATAAGTTTGGCATTACCATTCATTATATGTATTTTATTGAGATTCATAAGAATAATGAAAAATTACAATATTATAATCATATAAGTAACTTCACAGTAATTGAAAAGTTACTTCTAATATTATACTATATATTTTAATGAGACTTGTAAAATAATAACATACAAATTATAATACTGTCAAACTCACAATTGTGAGATCTCACAATTCTGTGTTTTTGTTTCCGCCATGAAGTAAACAAATACAAAAAAGGTAAATGCAACTTTTTATCTCACAATTTGGACTTTTTTCTTCTCGCAGTTCTGAGTTTAGAACAATAACAGTCAGAATTGCGAGATATAAACTCAGAATTGTGAGATAAAAAGTTGCAATTACCATATAATTTGCCATATAAATAACTAAAACCGAAGCTGAAATAATAAAAAAAATCATTTAAAAAATACAGATGTATTTAAAAAAACAACTAAAACTAATAAAAATGACAAAAACACGTTAAAATCACTTTAAAATAACATAAACATCAAACCTAATTATGAGTATGAATCAGATCTACAGTATATGAAGTAATGATGGTAATATAAGAGCGTACAGCGACGTCCAGCAGCAGCTCTCCTCGCGTCCCGTGGAGGATCTTCACTAGGTTCCCGATGCTCTTCTCCCAGATGTAGAGCGCGTGCTGCCGTGCTGATCCTGCTACGATATACTCGCCATCACCCGAAAAACAGCAGCGCTTCCACGGCGTCCTGCCACACACAAACTCCAGCATAATGCACAATGTTTCCATCTAACATGTGTTTTGAGCTTCAGCTCGTCATATTAATGGAGTGTTTCACTAGTTAGCAGAATATGTTTGTAGGTTTGTGTTGATGTTATCTTTGGAATGGAAATATTGATATTCTATTTGTAAACATCATACTTTTTTCACTTATTTCAGTTAATGTTATAAAACTAGCGAGCTAAGCCAGTAGTAGTGCTAACAGTGTTGTGTAAACATCGCTGAAGACGTGAAAAGCGGAGAAACAGACAAACCGAAACAATTGAGTGAGTCATTTACACTGGAACCGATCTGATCGATTCAAACTTGTGACTTAGATCATTCAGTTCAAGCGATTCACTAGCAAACACCAGATCAAAAGAGCCATTCATTTTCGAATTTGGACATCACTTGTAATGATTTTAAAAAGCACGTAGTGATGGGTGAAACAAAGCTTTTAGAAACTCCGAATGAGTTAAACCATTGCATCGCAAAAGCGCTCAAATCAGATTGCGTATCGTGAATCATTGGTTCACACCGGAACTTCGGTGTGGGTTCGTGAATCTTATGACTCAGATTGGAACTTCGGTGCGGGATCACGAATCATTTGATTCAGATCGGAACTTCGGTGCGGGATCACGAATCGTTTGATTCAGATCGGAACTTCGGTGTGGGACTGAGAATCATATGATTTGAATCGGGACTTCAGTGCGGGTTCGCGAATCATATGATTCAGATCGGAACTTTGGTGCGGGATTGCAAATCGTTTGATTCAGATCGGAACTTCGGTGTGGGATTGCGAATCGTATGATACAGATCGGAACTTCAGTGTGGGATTGTGAATCGTATGATTTGAATCGGGACTTCAGTGCGGGATCGCGAATCTTATGATTCAGATCGGAATTTCAGTGTGGGGTCGCGAATTGTTTGATTCAGATCGGAACTTCAGTGTGGGATCGCGAATCGTATGATTTGAATCGGGACTTCAGTGCGGGATCGCGAATCTTATGATTCAGATCGGAACTTCGATGCGGGATCACAAATCGTATGATACAGATCAGAACTTCAGTGTGGGATTGCGAATCGTATGATTCGGATCGGAATTTCAGTGTGGGGTCGCGAATTGTTTGATTCAGATCGGAACTTCAGTGTGGGATCGCGAATCGTATGATTTGAATCGGGACTTCAGTGCGGGATCGCGAATCTTATGATTCAGATCGGAACTTCGATGCGGGATCACAAATCGTATGATACAGATCAGAACTTCAGTGTGGGATTGCGAATCGTATGATTCGGATCGGAACTTCGGTGCGGGATCGCGAATCATATGATACAGATCGGAACTTCAGTGCGGGATTGCGAATCGTATGATTCAGATCGGAACTTCGGTGCGGGATCGCAAATCCTATGATTCAGATCAGAACTTCGTTGCAGGATCGTGAAACGTATGATTTGAATCGGGACTTCAGTGTGGGATCGCGAATCATATGATTTGAATCGGGACTTCAGTGCGGGATCGCGAATCTTATGATTCAGATCGGAATTTCAGTGCGGGGTCGCAAATTGTTTGATTCAGATCGGAACTTCAGTGTGGGATCGCGAATCGTATGATTTGAATCGGGACTTCAGTGCGGGATCGCGAATCTTATGATTCAGATCGGAACTTCGATGCGGGATCACAAATCGTATGATACAGATCGGAACTTCGGTGTGGGATTGCGAATCGTATGATACAGATCAGAACTTCAGTGTGGGATTGTGAATCGTATGATTTGAATCGGGACTTCAGTGCGGGATCGCGAATCTTATGATTCAGATCGGAATTTCAGTGCGGGGTCGCGAATTGTTTGATTCAGATCGGAACTTCAGTGTGGGATCGCGAATCGTATGATTTGAATCGGGACTTCAGTGCAGGATCGCGAATTGTTTGATTCAGATCGGAACTTCAGTGTGGGATCGCAAATCGTATGATTTGAATCGGGACTTCAGTGCGGGATCGCGAATCTTATGATTCAGATCGGAACTTCGATGCGGGATCACAAATCGTATGATACAGATCAGAACTTCAGTGTGGGATTGCGAATCGTATGATTCAGATCGGAACTTCGGTGCGGGATCGCAAATCATATGATACAGATCGGAACTTCAATGCGGGATTGCGAATCGTATGATTCAGATCGGAACTTCGGTGCGGGATCGCAAATCCTATGATTCAGATCAGAACTTCGTTGCAGGATCGTGAAACGTATGATTTGAATCGGGACTTCAGTGCGGGATCGCGAATCATATGATTTGAATCAGGACTTCAGTGTGGGTTCGCGAACCCTATGATTTGAATCGGGACTTTAGTGCGGGATCGCGAATCGTATGATTTGAATTGGGACTTCAGTGCGGGTTCGCGAATCATATGATTTGAATCGGGACTTCAGTGCGGGTTCGCAAACCGTATGATTTGAATCAGGACTTTAGTGCGGGTTCGCGAATCATATGATTTGAATCGGGACTTCAGTGCGGGTTCGCAAACCGTATGATTTGAATCGGGACTTCAGTGCGGGTTCGCGAATCGTTTGATTCAGATCGGAACTTCGGTGTGGGATCGCAAATCTTTTTTTCTGATTTCTTTTTTTTGTTAAACAGTACAAAATATCAAACCATCAAGGCAGTACAGTTATAAAAATAAAACGGAAAGAAAAAAGAAAGCATACAAAAATACAAATCTCTTAAGAAAATTAACCATGGTTAAACTATGGTTAGTGTAGCAAAACCATGGTTAATTTGTGGTTATCATGGTTTAACCATGTTTTTTCACCTTAAGAGCACACACAGGATGAATACAGAGATGCAGTTTTGACTGCTTTAGGATTAACAGAACTTTTGATAGTTTCCATGTACTCATCGAGATCAACTCTGAATAAAGAAAAGAGGTTTAGAGCCAGATTTCTGTCCAAGTATGTGAAATTTAGCTAGCAGAATTTAGTAGAGATGCTATGACACGATCCTACCAATATCAGACACTACTAAATTGCCCTTAGCAATAATTTGGATCAAACAATTAAATGTCTGTTGTCTGCAGTTATGTCCCCACCAATGCCTAGAATCACACACACACACCTGTTGACCAGGTCCTGTAGTTTCTGCATGGGCTCGGGTTCGCCGTCTCTGCCGCACGTCAGAATTTCGCGGCCATCATAAACGCGGATGATGCGATCCGCTGTGTTAATGAGGAAACAGCTGCGGGACGAGAGGACAATCACATGATTAAAAAGAAAAATTAAGTCAAGGTGGTGCAGTAATGCTGAAATCAATAAGAAGAGACATTTGAAATAATAATAAATACTAATTAAAAAAAAATAATATTTTTTTTTTTTGTTGAACCTATAATATTATAATAAAAAAAGTAAAAAATTAAAATAGTTTGGCATCATGATTTATTACTGTTATATTAAATTATGTTTTTTTTAATGAGACTTTAACAAACATTTACACTACTATTTATAATTCACCACTTTTGCATCCTTTGTTACTATTTCTTTTATTATCTAAAGTTTTTTAATGAGACAAATCTAAAAAAATACAATATTACAATTAAATAAAATAAGTCAATAGTTTGACATCAGTTTATTATAAATTTTTATATCATCACGTTTTGTTTATTAAAATTAATAAATTAATAAATAAATAATTTGGCAATAAATAGATATAGTATTGTCTACTAATACTATATCATTTAAAATGTTTTATTGTTAATTTTAATTTACAAATAATATATTAATATCGAGTGCATTAATATTAACAAATGCTTATTAGATATATATATTAAATAAATATTAATATGATTTTTTTAATATATCAGTGTGACCTCTGACCTGCCCTTGCGTGCGAACTCGATGGATTTGATAGCAGTGGTGTTGCTGGTTCCTGTCGTCACTCTGAAGGACGCCACGAGGTCCTGTGTGTTTGTGCTCAGCACCAGAATCTGAGAGACACACACATTAGAAGTCGACTGATGTAAAGGTTTTGCCGATTAATCGGCACAGATAGTTGATTGCCAGAACTACTGGTTATCAGCAAAAATCCATGCCGATAGTTTCTCGGTTTGCGTCCATTGCTGGAATGGATGAGAAGGGTCTGCTGCAATTATACAGTTGACGTGTGGCGCTGCACAAAGCAGAAAACTTCAAACGCGCATTTAAATGCCGCGGACAGAAAATCCTGCAGCGCACCATTCACATAGTTTCCCATTAAATTACATGATATTTGTCCCAAATCATTAATGTACATAATGACTTCACCCTAGGCTATAAATTATGCATTGTGCATTTTTCAGCAAAACGTTTGTCTTTCTGTGGTTCTAATAAAGTCTGTATGCTTCATATAGAGAGCTTTAATATAGGTAGCGCTTTCTCTTTCCATTTGCTCTGTTTTTTTTAAAACACCGAACTTCAAACTCATTTATGCCACATTGTTCATTCTTGAAATAATATGTCTGTTTGGTGATGTTTTTTAGACCGCTGCTTGAATTGAACGCCACGTGTCCGGTGTGTGTTCACCGTGAGATCTCTAGATGCAGCGCTGTGCTTTTGCCCGGTGTGTGACGAACATATTGTGTTATTTTGATTAGATAATCATCAAGTGTTCTAAAATAGAAGAAAATAAAGTGTGAGTGTACACATACAGTATGTAATTTTAATGCTATGGCCTTGTGTAGATATTTAAACATGGCCATCTTTAAGCATGACTGATGAAAATGAAATGGTAACACTTTACAATAAGAGTCCATTTGTAACATTAATGAAAGCTTTAAAAGATTTGTTCCTTGTTAGAGTGTGCTCATTCAACATTTACTATTACTAATAGGCTACATTTTTAAATTTTAAAGTTTCTTCTTTTAACATTAGTAAACTATGAATAATGATCAATATAATAATTAGTATTAATATTTTTATTCATTTACAAGTATGGTTCAGTACTGTTACTGCTTTTTTAAAAATAGTAAAGCACTTTTTTGGTTTTCATTCAGTATCCATTTTAAAAACTATCGGTTGATTAATCGGTATCGGCCAGTGTGGTCCAACCTAGCTATCAGTATCGGTAAAATCCACTATCGGCTGACCTCTAACACACATTACACAAACACCTCAGTCACACACACACACAGGTGTGACCTCTGACCTTCCCCTTAGCGTTTCCGGTGTAGATGTACTCTCCGCGGCCGGTCGAATGCCGCCACAACATTGAGATCCGAATCATCGTCCACCGGCAGAACCACGTGTTTGGAGTCAGACAGCGTGAGCAGAACAGGCGCAGACTTCATGGGACACACCAGCACCTTATCCCTGAAACACAGAGTCACGCTCACTCACAGGAAGCGACGACACTAAGGGCCAGATTTACTATCAGCTTGTGCCAGCGCAAACCGTCTTTTAGCGTTAAAATAGTACTGTCAGGATTTACTAAAGACGCGCAGTGGCCTCAGGTTCTTTTTTGTGGCTTCTTTATTTCTTTATCTGCCACTACGCTAATTTGTGATGTGCTTGGTATATTGCGTTGGTCGATGTGTAAATGAGATGAGCATCTGTGTTCTTTATTTGTGTGTTGTTAGTAAATCACCCGCAGAAATTTCCACACCCATCAGCGCTGTTTTGCAATTGCGCTCTCGCGCTAATTTGCCCTGTTTAGTAAAATTGGCCCCATGTTTCCTATCGCGATATCATGATATTGATAATAGCGTCACTAGAGGGCACTCACATGTCTCTGGGGTGGTACTGCAGCTTGAGGATGGGTGAAGGGAAGCGGAAGCGCTGGTCACAGTCTCCTGTCCAGGACGTCCCACTGAGACACGATGTTATCTGTGGAGGCGCTGACCAGCTTATGTCCATCTCTGCTCCAGCTGAACGACAACACACACTCAGTGAGTGACACACGCGCGTGTGTGTGAGTGTGTGTGTGTGAGTGTGCATGTGGTGACTGAGAATGTGAGTGAGTGCGTGTGTGTGTGTGAGTGAGTGTGGTGTGTGTACCTGAGTGAGCAGACGGGGTGTATGTGTGCGCTGATGATCTTGGCGATTCCTCGTGTCAGAAAGTCCCAGATGACGATGCGTCCGTCGTTACAGCCGACAGCGAGCAGCGTCCCCCAGCGGTTAAACGTGCAGGTCAGAGCCATACTGATGCAGTCCAGAGTGCCATCAGCCTCCTGAACACACACACACACACACACACACACACCACACACACACACACCACACACATAATGCATATAATTATAAAAAAAATAAAATAAAAAAATAAATAATAATATATATGTATGTATTATATTATAAAATATATATATTATTGTTAATTTATTTTAACATAAATTAATATAAATTAATACTTTAAAATAAAATATAATATATTTAAAAAACATTTCACATAATATACATATATAATTACAAATTATATATGCACACGTTTTTCTTAAATTACATAATGTTTTGTAATTTTAAAAGCAAATTAATATATTTAAAGCAAAAACTGTGTGCATACATTTAGGAAAGAAATATATACATTTTTTAAATATAACTATATATTAAGAACAACTGAAATATTATATAAAACTATACTTTATAAAAATGTAATTAAATGTATAAGTTTAAATCTGTATGTGTGTGTGTGTATATATATATATCTATATTGTATCGTTTACGCTGTATTGTTTTGGAAAAATTGTGTAAACATTACATATAATATAATTATAAAACAAACGAAATAATCTATTAGAAGTAAAAAAAAAAATGATAAAGATTGTAAACTGTGTAAATTTCTAAATATGTAAATAAATCTATAATAAATTTGAATATACAAATTACACACATAATTACAAAAGTGTTTGGTTTGTGTGTGTCATATATATATATATATATATATAATATATATAAAAACAAATTAATTTATGCTGTTGCTGTACCTCTGGATAATTCTGCCCGAACGACTCTGGAAGATAGAAAACGTTACAACGTTTCAACAACATCAACAGAAAATTAGTTCACAGTCTGCATTAGTAAAATTTATAACTATGAATATTATTAACCTGACAGCTCATATCAGAGAAATGAAAGGTTACGTTAAATACATATAATAAAATACATCATTAAATGGGCACTGAAGGAGAAAGTTTCTTATAATTATTCGACTTTAAACAATAATCAATAAGTAATAATCAATAAGTTCTGTAAAAGTTTCCATTGAATGTTTATAAACATTAAAGACGGCTAGCAGCGGTTAGCGCTAGCTAACAAACTCACAAACAGCAGAACTCACCGAGCAGCTCCAGATTCATCTCTGCGGCGGTACAAACTCAGTCTCGAGGATTAGTTAGCAGGGAAATTAAAATACGAATGGAAAATCCGCAAAACTGGACATATTAAAACGCTCCCGATGAGCGACTGCAGCGCGACTGGCGCGGAGCTGCGAGGAAGGACCCCAAAACAAAGCGCCCCGGCGAGTGCCTGAACAAAACACACCGAACCACTCTAACCTGCTGAACTCTTAAAAAATTAAGGAATGATTGTTTTGGAGTTTAAAACCTCAACGCCAACAGCAACAAACAATCAAGAAGAGCAAAACTAAACCAACTGAATTAGTGAATGTGTCTAACCTTTAAGACTTCAAGTGTTTGGTCTAACATAACGCGGAAAATATTCATTTACATACAAAATGATTAGAATGAGCCAGTTTGTTATTAAATAATAGGATGTAACTCTAAAGTAGAGCAAATATGAGATTTATAGTGTCACAGCAGGAAATATTACACTAGAAACATAAAACACAGCAAACTTCATACTTATACGGATTTATACACAGTACAGAAAACAAACGTGCAATGAAAATTTAAATATATCCATTATTATATTCCCGACTCGTTTTTAATAATTATACACTTAATGTGTAGTTCGGCAAAGCTACATAAACTTTCATAAGTTAGAAAAAAGTCGAAAATAATTATCCTATAATTTGATATGTATCAACATATAAAAGAACCCGAGTTTATTTTATTTATAATGTAAATATACATCATAAATAGGACTGCTATGAGAAAAACAACATGATGAATTTCGCATCTCAATCGTTGTCCGTTTTTAATTGACCGCTGAAAAAGCAACATTCGCACAGTTTCCTGCTGTTCTATGAACTTTTCCTGTGCTGTACTGAAACCGCGCCCTCAGATCCAAAATGGCGTCCTATAGAGTCGCGCCGTGATCATCCGGGTGCTTGAGGACGCGACCAATCAGACGGCGGATGAGCTAATAAGGCGGGGTAAGGTGTGTTCGGAAATCGGCTATAACAGCATTACTAGCGGACATAAATGACAAACGAACGGCTGGATCGCGTCTTAAAATCGCACTTAACGGTATCTAACGTTTCAAAATGATTCAAAGCTACGCGCAAAGCTCTTTTCATCCACGCCGTGTAAACGTGAGAGGGATATTTTGACGTCACTGCGGTGCGGACCAATGAGCGGGCTCCATATGTGGGGCACGAGCGGCGTGACTTGTCGAGCCAGCATAGAGTCACAACTATAGATCCAGCGCATCGTCTTAAATTGCGCTATATTAAATGATTATTTCATACGTAATTTAGCCAATAGATACTTAAGATATATGTACAGCCGCAAAACTATTTTTCAGAAGGCTTAAAACGTTACAAATGAAGATGTACGTGAATCTAGTGTGTTGATGTCTGTGCTCACGCCGGATTCTTCTGTGTCCGCGCATGCGCAGTGCGCTGCAGCGTTATGGTAAACCGTCGCTGTGCCCGGCCCGGTTCTGTGCAGCTGGACTCTGGTGGGTTTCGGTGGTCTGCAGTGGTTCTGCAGAAGAACTCTGAGATGGTTTTATCAGCGGGACTCACTTAAACTCATTTCCCCGCTTCAG
>CM077231.1:1016167-1063667 GCA_039654775.1 Spinibarbus caldwelli
TTTAAATATTTAATATATAATAATTTATAATATTCCTAACTTTAAAAACTCACCTAATAATATTTTTATATGATAATATATCTAATTTAAATTTTATATTGAAATATAGTTTATAATACATCTAATTTAATTGTATAAATAGGCCTGAGCAATAAAACGTTTATCGGTATTTATCAACGGTACACCTTCATCGATAAAAATGTTCAATATAGTGGACAATATTAAAAACTAAATTAAAAATACAGTGGTTAAAATGTAACTTTTTTTTTCTATTTCTCTTTTAAAAAAGGTTAGAAAAAAATGTCAATAACTATCAATACCGAACGAAATGAAACATTATATCATTGATACTTTGTTTAGCTTTATCGCCCAGCCCTATGTATAAATAAACATAAAAAGTTTATAATATACATCAATTTAAAAACCTCAACCTTAATTTTTCTCTTTTTTTTTTTTTGATATATTTTTTTTTATAAATTCTTTTGAGAATGCTGTTGATGAATCCTTTCACTTGGTGAATCAACTGTATCACTTAAATGCGTGAATCGATAGCCCGATTCGCTTTGAACCTGTGGTATGATGGTGTCTCAGGATCATTGAGCTGAATGCCGGTCAGCCGCCGCTGACGTATAAGCGCTTCCAGACGCTGGTGAGCAGCATGGAGCCGCCGGAGCCTCCGCTGGAGCCGCTGATGCCAAAGCTGCTGGGAAACTGTGTGACGCCCATCACCGAAAACCACAGAGAGAGATATGGAGTGCCCCTGCTGGACGAGCTGGGTAACACACACTAAAATACACACATCCTTGTATATACTACTTTGTATGTCCCCACAAAGATAGTAAAAATAGAAATATAGTACTTTGTGGGGTCCTTTAGAATGTTAGAACACTTATTTTTATATATATATATATATATATATATATATATATATATATATATATATATATATATATATATATATATATATATATATATATATAAGAATGTTAAAACACTTATATAAGAATGTTAAAACGTTTTAAGAATGTTAAAACACTTATATAAGAATGTTAAAACGTTTTAAGAATGTTAAAACACTCATATATAAAAATGTTAAAACGTTTTAAGAATGTTAAAACATTCTTATATCTAAATATAAGAATGTTTTGAGTGACTGGTAGGTTTAGGGATAGGTTTCAGTGACTGGTAGGTTTGGGTTTGGATGATAGTATATTTAGTCATCTTATAGTCTTATATATAAGATCATGTCTTTTGTGGGGTCCTTTGGTCCTCACAAAGTAGTAAAAACAAGTTTACTTAAACACACACACACACACAGATGGAGCGGTGTGATCAGAGCAGTGCATCATGGGTGTTTTTGTGTTCAGGGTTCGACACAGAGTCTTTGGCTCCAGCTGTTTGGCCCGGAGGAGAATCAGAGGCGCTGATGCGGCTGGAGCGACATCTTGGACCTGACTCGACTGCGGTATGACACACACACACACACACACACACATACACACATGCAGTGGTCATGTGATCAGGTGTGTCTGAGGCGTGTGCTGCTGTTTTTCAGGCGTGGCAGGAGAACTTTGAGCGTCCGAAGATGAACTCCAGTCCGCTGCTGGCCAGTCCGCTGGGCTTGAGCCCGTACCTGCGCTTCGGCTGCCTGTCCTGCCGCCTGTTCTACTACAAACTCACCGAACTCTACAAGAAGGTGCGCCACTGCAAGAGATTTCATACCTTTTCAATGATATTATATTGAAATGAAATTTGCAGTATACCTACAAAACTCACTTGAAATGTAATTTAATAAATTAATTTAAAATTTCATCTAATCTAAAATAATGCAATTTGAAAAACTTTAAATAGTATAATATCTCTATATCTAATTTAAGTTTTTAATATTTTTGTAATATGTGCATATATATATAGAGCTAACTGGCATCTAATTTATAAACCTCTTAAAATACTAAATATAATATTTCAAATATATGTAATTTAACCATTACATTAAAATATTATCTTTAATATATTTAACCTGCAAAAACTCAATTGAAATATAATTTAAAATATTTCATTTTGACTTTTTAAATGATATCTTTTTATATTATAAATATATTTAATTTTAATTTAATATTTTCTTATAAACCATAATTGAAACACTTTTAAAATGCTATTTTCTCATATTGTGACGTATACATTGTAGTCAAAACATTTTCAAAACGTTATTTTCTTACCTAGTAATATATAGATTGTAATCAAAACACTTAAAACACTATTTTTTATATTGTGATATATAAATCTGAATTGAAACACTTAAAACATTATTTTCTTCTATCGTGATATATATCATAATAGAAACACTTTTAAAAAGCTATTTTCTTATATTGTGATGTATAGTTTGCAAACAAAACACTTTTAAAACACTGTTTTCTTATATAGTGATATATAAATCTTAATTAAAACACTTTTCAAACACTTTTCTTATATCATGATGTATAGATCATAATTGAAACACTTAAAATGCTATTTTCTTCTATCGTGATTTATATCGTAATTGAAACACTTAAAATGATATTTTCTTATATCGTGATATTTAGATTGTAATCACAACATTGCTATTTTCTTATAATGTGATATATCATAATTAAAACTTTTAAAACGTTATTTCTCATATCGTGATATAAAGATCGCAATCGAAACAATTTTAAAAAACTGTTTTCTTATATCGTGATATAGATCATAATCAAAGCACTTAAAACGCTATTTTCTTCAGTCGTGATATATATTGTAATCAAAACACTTTTAAAATGCTATTTTCTTATCGTGATGTATAGTTTGTAATTGAAATGATCTTTTATCGTGATATATAAATCATAATTGCAACACTTTTAAAACGCAATTTTCTTATATTGTGATATATATTGTAATCTAAACGCTTAAAACGATATTTTCTTATATCGTGATATACAGTGTTGGGGGTAACGCATTACAAGTAACGTGAGTTACGTAATCAGATTACTTTTTTTCAAGTAACTAGTAAAGTAATGCATTACTTTTTAATTTACAAGAAAATATCTGAGTTACTTTTTCAAATAAGTAACGCCAGTTACTTTTTTCCCCCATTTATTGATCGACAGCTCTCCTGTCCCCATGTTGAGAGAAATCGTGAGTAATATGTTACTGTAGTTCTAGAATAAATGCAAACATGCATTAATACATCTCACTTGCAACAACAACAAAAAAAACTGATTCAGCATTCCTCAAATTGAATAAAAACAGTGAAATACAATTCAGAATATGGCGCAAACCTGCAATAATTAAATGTTAAATAACACAAATATCCTTTATTTAATCTCATTTTATTAACCAATGTCTTTGCTGCTGACTTTCATTGATCCAAATCAACCATACTAATAAGCAAAAATTACTCTAGATAAACATTTGTGCTTCTTTTTTTTTATTGCTAAAATGTGTTGAACTTACTTCTTCTACATTCTATTGTAAAGACGTCAATTTACTTTCCCTTCAGCCTGAGGCTTATTCATTTCACTTTTAGTGTGAAAGGGCTTTTACATTTGCCAAAAAATATAACTTTTTTTTATATTAAAAGCAAACGAGCAAGCCTTGCCCAGATTTAAAAAGTAACGCAAAAGTAATGTAACGCATTATTTTCCATAAAAAGTAACTAAGTAACATAATTAGTTACTTTTTTAGGGAGTAACGCAATATTGTAATGCATTACTTTTAAAAGTAACTTTCCCCAACACTGGTGATGATATATATCGTAAATGAAACACTTTTAAAACGCTATCTTCTTATATTGTGATATATATATATATATTCCATGATGGCGTGCCGTCGCAGGTCAAGAAGAACGGAAGCCCGTCGATCTCTCTGTACGACAAGCTCCTGTGGAGGGAGTTCTTCTACACAGCAGCCAGCAATAACTCGCGCTTCGACCGCATGGAGGGAAACCCCATCTGCATCCGTATCCCATGGGACCGGAACCCCGAGGCGCTGGCCAAATGGGCCGAGGCCAAAACGGGCTTCCCCTGGATCGATGCCATCATGACCCAGCTGCGCCGCGAGGGCTGGATCCATCATCTGGCGCGGCACGCTGTGGCCTGCTTCCTGACGCGAGGAGATCTCTGGATCAGCTGGGAGGAGGGCATGAAGGTATGGCCCCAGGGCATGATGGGTAAAGTCAGTGCAGCTAACTAGTGCGTGCTAACTAGCGTTGGGCGATATGCTCAATTTTCACATCGTCCTATCGTCAGCCTGTGAGATCGCCGATACACAATATTATTGTACTAATTTATTTATTTATTTTCACTTTTAAATGCAATTTTCCTGTATCGTGATATATATTGTAATCGAAACACTTTTAAAACGATATTTTCTTATGTTGTGATGTATAAATTGTAATCGAAACTTTTAAAACAAATTTTTTTATATCATGATATATAAATCGTAATTGAAACACTTTTAAAATGATATTTTCTTGTATTGTGGTACATAAATCGTAATTGAAACTATTAAAATACAGTTTTCTTATATTGTGACATATAAATCATATTGAAACACTTTTAAAATGCTCTTTTCTGATATTGTGATGTAGCCTGTAGATTGTAATTGAAACTTTTAAAATGCAATTTCTGTCCTATCGTCAGCCTGAGATCGCCGATACGCGATATTATTGTGCTAATTTATTTATTTTCACTTTTAAATCCAATTTTCCTGTATAGTCATATATAAATCGTAATCGAATCACTTTTAAAACGATATTTTCTTATATCGTGATGTATAAATTGTAATCGAAACACTTTTAAAATGCTATTTTCTTATATTGTGATGTTTTGATTGTAATCAAAACTTTTAAAATGCAATTTTCTTATATTGTGATATATCATAAAATCGAAACACTTTTAAAATACTAATTTCTTATATTGTGATTATATAAATCATAATCGCAACACTTTTAAAACACTACTTTCTTATATTGCGATATATAGATTGTAATCCAAACACTTTTAAAATGCTATTTTCTTATATTGTGATGTATAGATTGTAATGGAAACACTTTTAAAATCGCTAATTAATCATATCGTGATATATAAATTGTAACTGAAACACATTTAAGCTCGAAAATTTAAAGCGGCAGACGAGCATGCGCTTAGAATAAACAGACAATATCATCAGCTGGTGTGGACGCTAATATCATTATCTTTATAGTTATCTTTATAATTATCGTTCTTGGTGTGAACAGGGCTTGTTTTTAATGTGACTGAATTTGTATTTAACATGATAACAATTTAATAGAAACATTGTAAGTTACTAATCATAAGGCTCACATTTCCTCAGCTATTCAAAAAGCAGCTACAGAAAACGAGCAAAGAACATTTACATTACCGAAGAACATCATCACTGACTTCAGTCTAGCGCAAGTTTATGCACTTTAAAAAACACTCCCGTTATAATCAGTGAAGCTGTCTACATTATATGATGAAAAATTCTCATTGCAACACTTTTAAAACACTATTTTCTTATATTGTGATATATATATCGTAAATGAATCACTTTTAAAATGATATTTTCTTATATTGTGATATGAATGGTAATCGCAACACTTTTAAAACGCTATTTTCTTATAGTGTGATATATCGTAACTGAAACACTTTTAAAATATTTTCTTATATCGTGATATATAAATCGAATTCGTAAAACTTTTGAAACGCTATCTTATATTGTTATATGTATCGTAATCGCAACACTTTTAAAACGCTATTTTCTTATAGTGTGATATGTATTGTAACTGAAACATTTTTAAAATTATATCATCGATACGCGATACTTTCGCCTAATGCTAATGCTCTGGCAGGTGTTCGAGGAGCTGCTGCTGGACGCTGACTGGAGCGTGAACGCTGGCAGCTGGCTCTGCCACTCCTGCAGCTCCTTCTTTCAGCAGTTCTTCCACTGCTACTGTCCCGTGGGATTCGGACGCAGGATCGACCCCAACGGAGACTTCATCAGGTGGGCATCCGCACCGCTTCGCTTCACTTCCTCCATCTGGATCCAGTGTGAACGCACAGATGACAGATTCCAAATACACATAACAGTACCAACGATCATAA
Organism: Spinibarbus caldwelli; assembly: GCA_039654775.1. Taxonomy (NCBI): domain Eukaryota; kingdom Metazoa; phylum Chordata; class Actinopteri; order Cypriniformes; family Cyprinidae; genus Spinibarbus; species Spinibarbus caldwelli. The sequence goes on from CM077231.1 coordinate 1,022,284, forward strand.
TATATCAATCTAGAAATAATAGAAAATAATTTCAGTATGATTTGCGCGTGTATATTTAAAAAAATATATGTATTTTTAAAAATATATGTTATTTTTATCTTTAATATATATAAAAATATTATATTAAAAATGTTAATTATTAAAAATTTATAATTTTTAATAATTATATTTATAATTTTAAAAAATTAATCAAATTAAATCAAATACAAATTCATAGCTAATTATAATAATTTTATATTAATTATTTTAAATAATAGATATTATAGTTTTTAATAATACATATAATTTTTTGTATGAATTACTCATAATAATATGAGTTATCTGGAAACATGATATATTAATAATTAATCAAGTGTTGCCTGCAAAATTAAGAGATAGAACAATTATATTAAAATTATAGTAATTATATTATTAATTTTAAATAACACATATTAGATTTTTTTAGTAATACATATTATTTTTCAGTATGAATTACTTATAATAATATGAGTTATGTCCAAAACATTAGATATTACTAATCAGTCAAATGTCGCCCATAGAAATTAATTGTTAAATTAAAGTAACATTGATACTAATTGTAAATGCAGGTAATAGATTGTAATACATTTCATTTTTTCAGTATAACTTTCTCATAAACATATGAGATGTGTCCAGAAACGTTAGTTATTAATAATCAATGAAATGTCACCTATAAAAGATATACAGTATTTGTAAACTATATTAATATTATCTTATCAATATTAAATATATATCATAGATTTTAATAATACATTTAATTTTATTATTGTTAATTTCTTGTTAATTTGTTTTACTATAATTTTCCCAGAATGCTCTAATTGACATGCCACATTTGTCAATTAGAGCATTTTGTCATTATTTGTTTATATGATATTTTAAAACCGTATTTAACTTTTGATATCTGTTAATTTTATTTCAAATCAATTAGCCACATGTATATGAGGGAGTATGTTTGTGTGTGTGCGCCTCTGGCCGCGGCTGGGTTACCCACAATCCCCTGCAGCGGAGGCGGTGCTTTGGTTTTGTGGAGGTTGTGATGAGGCGCTGCGGGTTAATCTCTCCCTCTGATTGCAGACGTTACTTACCTATACTCCAAGATTTTCCAGCCAAGTTCATCTACGACCCCTGGAACGCACCGGACGAAGTGCAGCGCGCCGCTAAATGCGTGATTGGCGTCGATTATCCCAAACCCATGGTGAACCACGCCGAAGCCAGCCGGCTGAACATCGAGAGGATGAGGCAGATCTATCAGCAGCTGTCCAGATACCGCGGACTCAGTAAGAGTTTAGCCGAATTCAACGCTTCGAGTTCTTAAAGATACTGATTTTAAAATTATTATAAATTTAAAAGAATAGCAGAGTTCAAACCACAAAAACAATGATAACGATATTGTTCCAGATGATTCATTGACTGCCAATCTTGTTCCAGATTCAAAAACATTGACTGCCAGTCAGAATCCATTGAATTTAAACTGCAGCGTGCTTATAATAAACAGATATTATCTAATAATTTACTTATCATTATTGTTACAATAACGTCAAAGAGGAACGATATCAGTGGAATCACTTTAAGAATATTTTTTCCATTCAATATATGATAAAACATTGACAGTCAATCAGAATCCATTGAATTTAAACTGCAGCGTGCTATTATCTAATAATTTATTTATCATTATAGTTACAATAAATATACAGAGGAATGATATTGTTGGAATCATTTTCAGAACGTTTTTTCCATCCGATGTACGATAAAAACATTGACAGCCAATCAGAATCCACTGAATTTAAACTGCTCCGTTCTTAAAATAAACAGAACGTTATCGTCCAGTAATATAGTTGTCATTATAGTTATGATCACGACACAGAGGAACGATATTGTTGGAATCACTTTCAAAACAATTTTTTCAGTTGATGTACAATAAAAACATTGACAGCCAATCAGAATCCACCGAATTTAAACTGCAGCATGCTTATAATAAATAATAAACAGAACTTTATCGTCCGCTAATATAGTTATCGTTATTTGTTATTGCTGTAGTTATCGATATATTTATAGTTTATGTAAAAGGGCTTTAACTATAACAGTCAAGCGAAGTTCACACCACAACTATAACAACACAGAGGAACAATATCATTGGAATTACTTTCATAGCGATATTTTCCAGCTGATGTATGATAAAAACATTGACAACCAATCAGAATCCATCCAACTTTAAAGAGCTCAAGCATTTAAACCGGCAGGTGACAAAATTGCAATGCGCAATTACAATAAACAGAACAATATCATCCACTAATATAGTTATCGTTATAGTTATTGTTATAGTTCGCTATAATTATCGTTCTTGGCGTGAACGGGCCTTAACTATAAGAGAAAATCGAAGTTTACATCACAGCTATAACAATAATGACACAAGGGAACAAAATCATTGGAATCACATTCAGAACAATTTATTTCTAGTAGATGAACGATAAAAACTTTGACAGCCAATCAGAATCCACCAACTTTGAAGAGCTGGAGCATATAAAGCGGCAGACGACAAAATTACATTAATAATAAGAATAAGTAGAACGTTATTGTCCACTAATATGGCCATCATTATCGTTATAATTATGGTGTAAACGAGTCGTAAAAATAAGAGTATAGCAAAGTCCACAATGCTATTGACACAGAGGAATAAAATCGTTGGGATCAGCCAATCAGAATCAAGCATTTAAAGCAAACCTGCAGCGCGCTTATAAACAGAACGTTATCGTCCGTTAATATAGTTATTGTTATAGTTACCTCTATAAGTCCACACCATAGCTATAACGAAACAGAGGAACAATATCATTGGAATTGCTTTCAGAATAATATTTTCCAGTTGAATGAAGAATGATAAAAACACTGACAGCCAATCAAAATCCATCTGACTTAAACGAGCGTGTGCATTTAAAGTAGCAAATGACAAAACTGCAGCGTGCTTATAATAAACAGAATGATATTGTCCGTTAATATAGTTAACGTCATAGCTATCACTGTAGTTAATATTCTTGGTGTAAACAGGCCTTTATTTTCATTCATCTGTCAGGTCTTCTTGCAACTGTTCCATCCAACCATGTGGAGGTCGTGGGTGTAAATGAAGCCCAAGGAGCAATGGCGCCCCCTACACGCCGGAGGACCCGAAGTGGCTCTTCGTCTCATCGTGAGTGTTTAAAATCGTGTGTTGCGATCAAATGACCATATGCATGGAGCGTTATTTAGAACTTCTTTATAAAGATAAGCCAGCTTGTAAACTTCTGGTGAAGCTCATTTTATATGTGCTATATATAGTTAGAGACTCTCCTGCCTCATTCTTATCAGAAACTGAGAAACAAATTAACTGCAACACCGTAAATAATGACAACGGCATTAACACAGTTTCATGTTATTTAACAACATTATATGCCGAGCCTGGTAATCCAAAGACCACGTAACTCTACATTTAAATGCTGATAAATAAACACTGTCGTAACTGTTTAGGCTAAAGTTAACTAGCTAGCGATGCTATCTCTTAAACTACATCAATAAAATTCTTAATAATCAATAACTTACCTTCATAGTCATGAACACATTTTTAAAATCTTCTAACATTTTAAAGCCTTTATTATTTTCAACTCTACAGCTGTGCAGTAAAATTCACTTTAAAGATTCACTTTTCATTCATGAAGACGACATGAAAAAACTTGCTTTGGCGGAAAATAGACTTTTAATATGAAAATGACATGAAATTACTATTTCAACCAGGAGATGGCAGCAGATCACTCATTGGCTGCAGCTGCTATTTCAGCTCTAGTATTTTACGTCTTGCTTTTGGATTTATTATAAAATGGCTAGATCTTTTAATGTTTTATCTTTAACTGTAAAAATAAATTCAGCCAACACAGACTTGCTGCTGTAATTTTGTTACTGTAAATTTAGTCTGAATCACTTAATGCACAGCTCTGTTTTTGAGAATGGCTTGACAGATGTTTTGTTCTGTTATCACTGTCAATCATAGCAATGACTTGCACATGATTTAGCGAATTTACTTGTGTAATTTTTTACACTCGCGTTTGTCATTCCTGAAACGGAATACGTCGACGTTTTCTCCTCTTAAACAAACAAAACTTTTCTTCAAATTGTGAATGGATTATATAGAGAAACGGAGCAAATTGTTCTCCCCTTACGGCACAGTACAGTTGACCGGAAACGGCTTATTTAGATCCAGGAAATATTCGTGCATATGGTCAATTAAGTGCGTCTGAAGGAAAATCAGTGAGTTGTAATGCTCTGTGTGTCCAGCAGAAGTCAGAAGAGAGCAGCTTGGACCGAGCGGAGCGAAACATCGCGGCACAAGACACCAACACACCCTCAGTGAGACCTTTGGCTGATTTGATAACGTTTTATGAATGTTTGCGCAATTATTATTTTTTTAACGTTTCTTTCCTGCAGGCCACCGTACATCGCCTTACACCACCCAGAGCAACCTAACGGAGCATGGCCACGAGTTTGCCGTCCCACAACAACCAGGTAGATTTTTTCGCACAGGAAATACGTTACAATGGTTTGCGAACGAAGTTTAATTTTTGACTTCCTTCAGGGCGTCTGATTTGGCCGATTGGGGGCAGGACTGGAAAGAGAGAAAGGGAGGTGGAGCACAACGGTTGCCATGGTGATGACAGCCCCTCCTCGTCTTCAGCACTAAAAGCCCAAGATGACAAGGTTCGTAAAAAGTCGAAGCTATGCCTGTTTCGCTGATTAGTAATAATAGAAACGTTAAACTGTATTTATCTGTTTGTTTCAGAAGTGGCGGGAAGACGCGGAGGGCGTGGCCTTCTCTTCTTAAGTTCCACCCACTGACGGATTCGCAAAATGTATTATAACCTTTCCTCGTGTGTTAAACACAAACATGAGTAATCCAAACCAATTAAACGGTTTGTTCAATAAAATTGTGGCGAAAAAGAGGTTTTAATGTTTTTAGAAATTTTATAATATAAAATTCTAAAATATACAATTAAATAAAATTTAATTATTATCCCAAATATTGATTGTAAAAATCAAATGTAAATACTATCTTCATGACGTTAAACTTTTAAACTAAAGGTCCTTTCTCACCAAACACTAAATTAATATGTGTAACGAATATTCGTCAGGCTATTTGAATATTCAGAAAGCTAAATGTTTTAATAACTCTAGATTTATATTTGCAGATATAGTTGACGAAAACGTGAACCAAAGCTCAAGTCTTAATGGTCAGCACATTTCCGTCTCCAGTTGTGAAAAAATTGACGTTGTTTATGTTCAAATTTGCCAAGATTTGTTTGGCGTAAACGAACCTTAATATATGGAAAAATACAAGTAATGGCAAACAGCCAAAGAAGAACACGCATTACGCCACATTTAAACGGATCCAGATTCGCTCAGTATTATGGAAGAGTTTCCGCAGCGCTGCTCTGAACCGGCCTCACCTGTACATACCTGTGTCTGTTTCCATGTTGATGTGAGAGTCACATGATCGTCGGAATGTGTTTGGGTCCAAACTATCATAACTGTACAACAGATGAATGATTGTCTCGTCTGTACAAATGACTGTATTTTGCTCCATGTTTTAGTGTTTTGCACAGATAACGTAGAATCTCCTCCAGGTGTTTGACGTCATCGGTCTTCCATCGCTGTACATTATTTCTACCTGTCATTGTCATAGTTTCCATCTCTGTATTGAGTATTTTGTATATGACAGCTGTATTTTATGGATCTGTACATTTTTACCGCTTGTGTTTTCAGTTTTTCTACAGAATATTTGTAGCTGTTTTGAATTTTATATATATATATATATATATATATATGTGTGTGTGTGTGTGTGTGTGTGTGTGTGTGTGTGTGTGTGTGTGAGACCCTAGAGCACAAAACCAGTCATAAGTAGCACAGGTATATTTGTAGCAATAGCCAAAAATACATTGTATGGGTCAAAATTATCTATTTTTCTTTTATGCCAAAAATCATTAGGATATTAAGTAAAGATCATGTTCCATGAAGAAATTTTGTAAATTTCCTACCATAAATCAAAACTTAATTTTTGATTAGTAATATGCATTGCTAAGAACTTCATTTGGACAACTTTAAAGGTGATTTTCTCAATATTTAGATTTTTTTTTGCACCCTCAGATTCCAGATTTTCAAATAGTTGTATCTCAGTCAAATATTGTCCTATCCTAACAAACTTATTTATTCAGCTTTCAGATGATGTATAAATCTCTATTTCCAAAAATTGACCCTTATGACTGGTTTTGTGGTCCAGGGTCATATGTATGTATGTATGTGTGTGTGTATATATATATATATATATATATATATATAGTACCAGCATTGTTTCTTCTTAGTCTGTGTGTGGTACTTAATCAGCCAGCTAATTAAAAAGATATTTAAACAAATTGTGAGTTTTATGTCTCATTTTTGTCTAGTTACGAACCATTTTTGTCTCATATGAGTTAGCTGCTAACATCCGATAATACTCCTTTTTAACATTAAATATACAAGTTGAGTAACTTAAGTTGTATATGTTAATTAGTTTTGCCCTCAATCCCTGCGTGTTGTGATCGTGACTGAGCTGAAGGACTGCAGGTAAGATATAATCAATCTAATTAAATATTTGTTTGTTCAGTTAGCTTACATTTACTTAATTTTATAGTTGATAAATGAATCGCTAGCATAGCCTTCTCAAAGTACTGTATAAGTAGCAAGCTAAGCTTTACAACGTGTTTTAAGTTATTACAGAAATTTTAGTTTGTAAGCTAACTGCTTAGCCCGCTAGCAATTTTAGTTCGTTTAGCATGCTAATTAGTTTACTGTCACACTCTCTGCAATTTACTAAGCTAAGGTATTATGACCTACAGTGCTTATTAATTCGGTTTTATAGTCAATAAGTTAACTAATTAGCCTAAGTTTCTACACAAAACCATAACAAATCTTAATAGAATTTCGTGCTGTGTGAAATTGTCTTAAATTATTAAAATGTTTTAATCATATAATCATCGTTTCTTCAAGGGAAGCATCCAGCAAACCCATACTGCTATTAAAATTAAGTTTAATTATGACTATAAAATAAGTTAAAATTAAGTTAAATTATTATATTTACATTATTGCTGTTATGATTATATTAAAGATGTTTTGCCAACTTGCTAATCAAAATTCTCTTCAGATTGTTCCAACATATGATCACAAAACTATGAAATGTATTTTGGCATTAAATTAGAACCTAAAAGTGTTTGCGTTCATGTATTTTCGTAAAGCGTGATATGGGGTTCAGAAGAAATCTGATCAAACAAGTGAAATCATCTTCTGGAGAGGTTTGAATAACCGAAAACACTTTCCTAAGCATCTTTTACATGACTTTATTATATTCAAATAATAAAAAATGCAATTTACAAACACTCAATTTGACCGATAACGTTTCAGAAGAAATCAGATGACGTCGTTTAACAACTACAGAAACAAACATCACTGATAAATGTGTCTTTGGTCGCAGATCTGAGATGATTGGAGAAAAAACAATTTTCCATTGAGATCAAACCTGTTTATATTAAAAAAAAACACAACAAAAATAAAAAAACACAGTATGACGTACGAAACTCCCTTTTGCGCAAATGTCTTTGGACGTTGATTGGTCAAAAACATCCGTCACATGTCTCTGGTGACCAATCAAAACGTCAGCACAGCAAATGAGTGTTCAGCGCAAACGGGAGGTTTTCGTTATAACGTCTGCTTCTTCACTCCGATTTGTCTTTCTTCTTCCCTGTGAGCGGAACTTTATTGGCTACTGTCGAGCTCACTGTGGACACGCCCCCTGCCACTGCCGAAACTCCGCCCTTCACCAGGCCGACGCCCACTGAAGGCACCACGGTCACTGCTGATTTGGTGATCTCCAGGCTTTTCCCGCCCAACCAGGTGACTCCGCCCACTGTGGCTCCGACCACGCCCTTCGTGACGCTGAAGAGTCCGCCAGTCACACGCCAAATCATCGCAGGCGGAGCCACAGGGTGCTCCTTCCCGCCATCTGCTGCGAAGAAAATAACAGCGATACGATTAATGAATATCTTTTAAAACTCGCAATGTATTCAACATTAAAGACTAGAAATAGAACAAAAACAGGTGATTTCATGCAGGAATTATGCTGCATTCACATTCTATCGGAATATCGTAAATACGAGTTTCTTAGTCGGAAATTGGACATGAACGGCCTTAGAGAGGCCCTATATGGCCAATTTCCGACTAGGAAACTCGTATTTACGATAATTGCGATAGCACGTGAATGCAGCATAATTCTTCTGGGTCATATTTAACCCCACTTTTAAAAAATGCATTGAAACATGATTAATTTAATTATTTTTACTGCATTATAGTAATGAGAATTTGGGAAAATAATCTACTTTTTAAATTAAAACATTAATTTCATTACTTTTATTGCATTATAAGAAGAAAAAAATCATTTTGTATGGAAACATTAATTTCCTTATTTTTATTGCACTATAGTAATAAGAATTTGGAAAGTATTCATGACTTTTTTTTAAACAGAATTATTAATTTCATTATTTTATTGCATTATGGTAAAGGAAATTTGGAAAAATAAAACTACTTTTTTTTTGCATTAAAACAAATTCATTATTTTTACTGCATTATAATGATTAGAATGTGGGATAAGTCATTACTTTTTTGCACTGAAACATAAATCATTATTTTTACTGCATTATTCTTATTGCACTATAGTTATGAGATTTTTGGAAATATATATATTTAATAAAGTAATGAGAATATGAAAATTTGAAAAATTAAACAATTTTTACCTAAAATCTCATTATTGTAATGCACTAAAATAAAATAAACCAAATACATAACAATGCGGTAAAGTCTTGATAAATAATAATAATAATAATAAACAAAGAATAATTAATTAATTAATTAGTTTAAAGAAACTGATTTAATTTTCCAAATGCAAAGCATTATTTTCTCTTTTATTAATTTTTCTTTTTCTTTTTTTTGGTGGGGTGGGGGGGGGGGGGGGGGGGGGTGCAGTACAGAACTGGACATATTTCATATTTTGATGTATTTTGCTGTAAGTTGTGGTGATGTTGATCTTGCATCATCAAACAGCATTTTGTCCAAAAACAAGTGTGAATTCCCAGCTGGCACTTTATTCCCGCGATCATTCCCACAAACATTCAAATAGCCCACAGAGAGACAGAGACACACGAGTGTTTACTAGAGTAACTTTAGTTACAAAACCAGTCTCAGAGGAGCCTGTGCTGACTCCAGATTTATTTAGAAATAAAGTCATAATGTTATGTATAACAAGTCTAGCAGTAAAATCACATGTAAATATGCACATAAATTATGCATGTGTGTTTAAAGTGAGAGGTCAGCTGATCCATATAGAGATGCTGAACTTGTGAATGATTTCTGAAGATCATGATGAATTGATTATGAATTATGAACGCAGATGAAGTATTATTGTACCTGCAGACGGGTCGGTTTCTGCGTGTTCTTCTCCACCTTCATATGTTTCACTCCTGGACTGAACTTCTGAATTCACACTCTACAAACAGACAATAAAGAGAATGAAAATCAATATGACCGAATGAAAAATACAGGTAAAATGCACTGCTAACAGGTTATATGTAATATTAAAAATAAAATATATATATAATATTTTATTAACAATATATAAAGCAAATATCATAAATAAGAGAGACCAGAGAATAAAGTTAAATTAAACCTAGAAAATAAATAAAAATATATAATTTTTATGATTAATTTATAAACAAGATATTATTAAAAAAAAAAAAAATTATATATATATATTTACAAAAACGTAAAATGAATGACATTAAAAATACATGCTAAAACCAAATAAGGACAAAAAATATAAATGGCAAAGATATGAAAATATTCCATTAATAACTAAATAAACTTGGTAAAATTAACAGGTAACAGGTAATATATAAAGCAGAAATCATAAATAAGAGAAAGGAAAAAACAACAACAACAATTAAATTAAAATCAAAATCCAGTTGTGATTGATAGAGATACATTAAATACATAAATAAGTAAATAAATAAATACACATTGCTAAAAAAATATAATCACTTATATTTACAAAAAAATAAAAATTAATGTGTAACTTTATATGCTTAAACTAAATACACATAAAGAATATAAAGAGACTATATCGTAAAGATTTTCTGAAAATATTCCACTAATAACTAATTAAACTTGGTAAAATTAACAGGAAATATATAAACCAGAAATCATGAATAAGAGAAAGGAAAAAACAACAACAATAAAATTAAAATCAAAATTCGGTTGTGATTGATAAATAGATACATTAAATACACATTGCTTAAAAATATATATAATCAATTATATTTGCAAAAAAATAAAAATGAATGTGAATTTTTAAATATATGCTTAAACTAAATACACATAAAGAATATAAAGAGACCATATCGTAAAGATATTCTGAAAATATTCCACTAATAACTCATTTAAATTTGGTAAAATGAACAGGTAATATATAAGGCAGAGATCAGATCTAAAAATAAGAAACATTAAACTGCATATAAAAATATGCTAAAAACTAAATTAAAATGACCATGTTATAAAGACATTCTGAAAATATCCCACTAATAACTAATTAAACTACACTTTCAAGCACTGATCTTTTCCTCTTTTGGAATAATGTGCATCTCTCAGATGTGACTTTAAGACATATTTCTGAAAGATGAGCCAAAAGAGGAAAACAGGAAGAAAAGCGGCAGAGTTTGCGTGCATCATATGAAATGTTTGTTCTCTCACCTTCACCATGATTTCTGCAGATTATTTCACTGCATTCCTCTGAAGATCCTCAGCTAGACTTCTGTGCGACGTGGCGCTCGATCCAGGATGCTGAAGGCCGAGCTCATGAATATTAATGACGGAACGGGACGCTCGCGCGGTGCTCCCGCTTGATTGGTCGAAACGGAGGCGTTTTGAAAGTGGGCGCGGCCAGAGCGCGAGTTATGAATAATAATCGCGTTACCTGACTGGACGCTTTGAGAAAATAATCAAGGATCGTCATTAATATTCATGAGCTCGACCTTCGCCGTAGTACGATTCGCTAATTCGACGGATCTTACGTCACAAGAGCTGGTCAGTCAAAACCACAAACACAACTTTAAACCGCTGCATCTAAACATTAGACACATTTAACTCATGTAATCAATAAGTGTAATATGATTTTGGAGTGTTGTTTGACTTGTTACTTAAACATTTTATCCACAAATACAAAACTAAATTTTACCAGAAAACAGAAAATGTACCTCTTGAGAAATTATCAATGACAAACGGCAGTTTATTAAAAATCAATAATTATTTTTTATTACTACACTAATTTATTATAAACTTAATTTTATATGTTAAAATTATTTATATTTAAAGTTAAATTTCAGTTTTTTGATGTAATCTCTGACTGTATCTGAAAAACTGAAGAGATGCAGATCTGTTATGAATATTACTATATACTTATTTACATTTAGTCATTTAGCAGACGCTTTTATCCAAAGTGACTTACAAATGAGGACAATAGAAGCAATCAAAATCAACAAAAGAGCAATGATATGCAAGTGCTATAACAAGTCTCAGTTAGTTTAACGCAGTATACGTAGCAAGTTTTTTTTTCAAATTATATAATAAATAAAAAGAAAACAGATAGAATAGAAAAAGAATAAAGCAAGCTAGTGTTAGATGCCTTTTTTTTGCTTTTGTTAATTGTATAATAAAAAGAAAACAAATAGATAGAATACAAAAAGATTAGAAAAGCTAGTTTGTAACTTATTAATAACAAGCAGTTATTAAAGTAATAGAGTGCAAGTCTAAAAGGGGGCAAGTTTTTTTTAAGAATAGAATTAGAATAGAGAATGTTAGAGTTAGAGGGGTCAAATATATATATATATATATATATATATATATACTTATTTACATGTCTAAGCTCATTTTCATATGATTTATTTGATCTTTTTCATAACATACACATTTTAATGACCAACAAACACATTTGCATCAGAAAGACTGTTGCATAAAATTAGAAAGTTGCATAATTCACCTCGTTTAGTTCACAAACTCTGCTCAATGTACATAAATCACAGAAAAACGCACCAGCGAAATGAACATCACAGTGTTCAGACCCCAAAAAACTGATTAATAGAGTTCAAATTCTCTCTTCTGTCCCGTATAACATGATTCTGGCGTCCACGCATGTCTATGAAGTAATCCAGTCATCCGATTGGATGGTTCTAGAGTCACATGACCTCTCCGCTCAACCGTAGAGTCTCTGGCGTCCAGCTGCAGGGGCGGGACTTATGATCCGCATCACCATTGAAACGTTTGGACACGCCCCCTCCAGAAGCTCCTCCCCCTCCTGCAGCTCACGCTTTATGCCCACCATCTGTGAGGAGATCAAACCATTCGCGATACTTTGCGTTCCACATAAGAGAGTCGTACATAGGTATTGTTTGAATTTTATCAATTCCGATTCCAATTCTGCTCATCGATTCCCAGTTTCGATTCCAATGTGGTTAAAAAAAAATGAAGTCAAACATTTAAATATCAAACATATTTATTCTGTCTATTTTTGCAAAACATTTAATTGCTGCTGAATACCATGAACAAAAATCAGCCGGCTACATAAAAACTGGACTCGATTAAGAGCTGTTTGTGTGCAAAATAGAGCTGCACCATTCTGGATGAATTCAGACTTTTTTTTAATGGAGGTTGTAGTTCTCATAATTCTGAAGAAAAAAATATAAGACAACTAAACAAAATCTCATGGAATTTATGAATGATTCAATGACTCACTCAAGATTGACTTGTTTCATTACTGGATGAATCAGTGTTTTTGAATGAATCTCTTGAATGAATGACTCACTCAAGATTGACTTGTTTCATTACTGGATGAATCAGTGTTTTTGAATGAATCTCTTGAATGAATGATTCAGTGACTCACTCAAGATTCACTTGTTTCATTACTGGATGAATCAGTGTTTTTGAATGAATCTCTTGAATGAATGATTCAGTGACTCACTCAAGATTCACTTGTTTCATTACTGGATGAATCAGTGTTTTTGAATGAATCTCTTGAATGAATGATTCAATGACTCACTCAAGCTTCACTTGTTTCATTACTGGATGAATCAGCGTTTTTGAATGAATCTCTTGAATGAATGATTCAAAGACAAATACATTTTTAACAGCCCCTTTTCACCACCTAAAAAAAAGATGTCCACACAGGAATTGATAGGTGGAATTAAAATTTTAATTTTACAACAAGTATCCGATTCCTGACCTTAAGTATCTGATTCTGGAATTGGAATTGATTTTCGATTCCCAACCCTAATCATACAGTTTGCGCTTTACCTCGCGTGAGTTCGGCCGTGTTCTGCTGCTCAGTGCGCACCTGATGCATCAAACCCAGGTTCCTCTGACTGGCCTCTGTGTGGCACACCACGGGACGAGGATAGTCCTTATCTGCACACACACATGTCAGAACATATTAAACCGGTTCAGACAGTCGCAGCGGTGAGTTAGTGAACGTTTAGCATCTCTCTGTACCGATGATGCAGCCGGTGCTGAGCTGGACGTCTTCAGGCACTTTCCACGGCTCATAAATATACTGCGAGGGGAAGTTCTTCAGAACGGGCAGGTACTTCCTGCAGCTCAAACACAGAATGTCATGAATATTAAACGGTGGTGGGCATGGCAGATCAAACACAAAACCTCATGAATAATAAATTGTGGTAGGCATGGCATATCGAACACAGATTATCATGAATAATAAATGGCGTGGGCGTGGCAGTTCGAATGCTATGTTACGAACATTAAAACGCGGGGGGTGTGACAGAGCAAGAAAGTCATGCATATTAAACAGCATCAAAGATCGAACCCAGAACATCATAAATGTTAAACGGCATGAATATTGCCATATCGAATGCAGATTATCAAGAATAATAGACCTGGGCATGGCAAAGTAGATGCAGGACGTCCTTATTTGGTGTGGGCATGTCAATTTGAGCACAGAACACATTGACTATTAAACCAAGGTGAGCATGATAGATTGATCATATTATGTCATGAATATTAAACAACGGTGGGCATGTCAGACTGAAAACAGAAACGAATGCAGAATTACATTGTTAATATTGAGACTGAGCGCAGAACACAATGAATTTAAAGACTGGACATGAATATTAAACGGAAGTGGGTGTGGCAAGATCGAACACAGGACGTCATGAATATTAAACAGAAGTTGGCGTGGCAAATCAAACAACACCATGAAAAATAAATAGTGGTGGGTGTGGCATATTGAATGCAGATTATCATGTGGGCGTGGCAAAGTAGATGCAGAACATCCTTATTTGGTGTGGGCATGTCAATTTGAGCACAGAACACATTGACTATTAAACAGTGGTGGGTGTGACAGATTGATCGTATAATGTCATGAATACTAAACAGAAATGGGCGTGGCAAATCAAACAATTAAAGTGTCTTGTTCGGTGATACCTCAGATAATGTCCTTGAGGGTCAGTCTGCCGGCCGAAACGCACCGGACAGAAGATCCTGGTGTATTTGTGGAAGAACGCGCTAGCGGATAACCACATCCAGTTACCAGCGTTCGTGCTGTAGTCCGCGTCCAACAGGAGCTCCTCGAACACCTGAGAACAGACACACCTGAAACACCTGTTTGAAAGACTCAAACACACAGAAAGACCTAAAGTACCTTCATGCCCTCCTCCCAGCTAATCCAGAGATCTCCTCGCATCAGGAAACAGGCCACAGCATGCCGGGCCAGATGATGGATCCAGCCCTCCTGACACAGCTGTGTCATGATGGCGTCGATCCAGAGGAAGTCCGTCTGAGCCTGAGGATGGAGACCAGAGGACGTTACCAACACCACACAAAACCAGCAAGAGAGTCTAGGGCTGTGCAGTTTATCAAAATACAGTTTTGATTTTGATTTCAGCCTCCAACAATTGTGATGCAGTCTAGGGAAACCCACCACATGGTGAATTATATATTAGGGGAAAGGAAAGGGGGGAAAGGGAAGGAAAGGGAAGTGGTGTGTGGCCAAGTATGGTGACCCATACTCGGAATTTGTGCTCTGCATTTAACCCATCCAAGTGCACACACACAGTAGTGAACATACACCTGGAGCAGTGGGCAGCCAGGGGAGCAGTTGGGGGTTCGGTGCCTTGCTCATGGTATTGAGGGTGGAGAGAGTGCTGGTTATTCACTCCCCCCACCTACAATCCCTGCCGGACCTGAGACTCGAACCCACGACCTTCGGGTTACAAGTCCGCATCGCTATCCATCAGGCCACGACTGTCCCTTATTATAGGTTTTGATACCATATATTTGATCTATTTTTTGAATTTCCTGAAAACATCCCAGTGCGACATCCGACGGGTTTACCCAGAGTGCATCATAATTACGAAAATACAATAAATGAGATAAAATGATTATTGTGCCCCATTCCGCCCCCTTTCCAACGCTGCACTTTCGCTCCTCCATAAAAGCCCAATTTCACGTGTAAATCAGAAAAATCATGTAACGTGACTTTTGCAAAATGGGACGTGCTTGATTTAAATTGAGTAGATTTATTCATGTTTTTAAAAGTGTGCAAGAGAACTTGCACTGTTCCTCAGGAGGATTTCTGTGCGTACGCTCAGAGACGAACAGAACATGGCTATAAAGTCATCTTTTAGCCCAAAGTGCGCGCCTAAACGCTCAAATACATGCAAAAATATGCCAACATGCGGCGCTTAGTGATTATTCATGTAAACCCTCGTCGGTTATGTAATAAATGAACATAAACAGTTGAGAATGAAAATACGTGTGTAACAGTAAATTGGATCAGTGCGGCTCTTAAAGTGACAGCAGCCTAATATTCCTGCAGCTGACTGTGTGCTTAAAGGGGTGGTTGACTGTTTTTTTTCCTAAGCTTGATTGTGTTTATAGGGTGCAGTCTAACATGTGTTCATGTTTCATTTTTAAAAAAACACATTATTTTTCACATAATTTACCTTTATTCCACACCGCTCTGTCCCTTCTCTGAAAAACGCCTCGATTATTTCCTGTTTTTATGAAGCCCCTCCCTCAGAAATACGCGATGGGCTGAGATTGGTTAGCTGGCTCAGTGTTTTGTGATTGGCTAAACCGCCTCTAGTGCGCGTCTAAACGTCCCGCCCCTCAGCTCAGCGGCATGTGCTCAGGTTGTATTGTAAACAATGGCGTCGTCTATATTGCTTATCAATTTGAGCCCGATTGAGACGCAGAGGATATTAGTGAAGAGGATCGTGCAGAACCTGTGCAAGCACGGCTCTTAATGGTATGTTTGTTTGTTGTTGTCTCATACTTTTAGATACTCTGTTGTTTGTAAATGCTACTGCTTCTGTTAGCTTTTAATATACGGTTTTATCCTGATTAAAGCTTTAATACAGCACAGCAACCGTATGCGCGTCCATGTATAATGCTTCTCATAGCTATGTGAAAATAAGTGTATAAATGGAACAGTTTGTTGGAGCTGATCTGATGATCTGAATGAGAGAGAGAGAGAGAGAGAGAGATGCAGAGCAGGGGACGCGAGGAACAGGATTAAGAACTGCTGCTTTAGAACATTGACTTTGAAACTTGTGAATCCATTAGAATCGTTAGAAGACAGAATCGCGATTCATGTATGAATAGATTTTTTCGTGCACCCCTAGTTTTCTCTTCCTCTTCTCTAAAGCAGCGCAGGCCTCGTCCCCTTTGCTGCATGTTCCCGGGGGTGGGGTTTATCTGGGTTCATGACATAACGGACTCGTTATGTCACTTATAACATAAGTAACTCGTTGTAGTCCCTTACTAGTCATTTTTGTAGGCATTAAACTGCCAGAATTTTAAAAGACGATATCTCCGTTTGCATTGAACTTTCAGCGCTGCAACTTTGCAGATACTGTTTATGCTCAAACAACATAAACATTACACACTAAATAACGTTAAAAAAGTGAAATCGCAATCAACCACCCCTTTAATATTAATCAAACAACAAAAGACAAAGACTAAATCACTCACTGCTCTTGACTGAAGGATGTTTGTATCTTTAATAAGAAACAAAGGAAGTTTAATTCTTGCAGTGAAGATTATGCTGTTTTATTTTACATTAGATTATCCAATTTCCGTAGTAGGCTGTCTTGCATTAAAAAAAACTTAAAGCACAGGTTGTTTTATTTGTTTCTTTTTTACTCTATTGTATTTGTCCTTTGCTTTTTTATTACTGACAGTTTAATTATTTTCAATAGTTTTGAGGACTTTTTTTGTTTTTTATTTGTTTCTCATAACCGCGTTAAATAAGTGTGATTACAATACGTTAAACATGCGTTTCTCTTAAGGTTCTCCATTTCTCCAGAGCCTCTGGGTCGTGGTACCAGTCGATCTGCAGACAGATGGGGTTCCCCTGCATCTTGGTGAAGTTCGGTGTTGTTGATGCAGCGGTATAGAAGAATTCGCGCCACAAAACCTGACCCTGGAGCGACACGGGTGGCAGAGAGTGGTTCTTCAACTGCAGACGGAGAATATCATTGAGAAAACGTTAGTGTTGACCAAAGAGATCAGGCAAGTTTACAGAAAACTGGATTAAAAACGTAATTAAATATCAAATTCAAAGAAGTAAATTACACGCAACACAATGAGGTCATATGACAACATAGTATATTACTGTATGAAATTAAATAAAATGGCATGAAACGATAAACTGTATTTTTTTTTTAATTATACGCAAATAGTACGCTAGTATTCCGTTTCAATAGCCATAGATGCTAATTTTAGCTAAGTGGAAACTTTACGCAAAGTGTTAAATTTTCATATTACTAGTTTATTCCGCAATGAAAACTATAATAAAATAGTTTCAATTCATTGAAGTTGACTATTTCACTCAATATTTGTGTGTGCTTAGTAGTTATTTGTGAGTGTTTAATCATTAGTTTGCTTAGCAATATTGGTTAAAAAGTTGGTTAAAATCAACCGTGAAGGTTGATTATAAATATACTGCAAAGTTTTAATGAAATATAGTATTAACTCATTAAAAATGTTTCCTAACAAAATCTGTGTATTTTTGTGTTTATTATTGTTGTTAGCTTAGCAACATGCTAACATTAGCCTCTACTGGAATCAACTGTGAGGGTTAATTATAAATATACTGCAAAATATCAATAAATATAACACTGACTAATTAAAAAACACACTATTTCACACAATATTTGTATATTTCTGTGTTTAAAAATGTTGTTTGCTTAGCAATATTGGCTAAAAAGTTGGTTAAAATCAACCGTGAAGGTTGATTATAAATATACTGCAAAGTT
Organism: Spinibarbus caldwelli; assembly: GCA_039654775.1. Classification (NCBI taxonomy): domain Eukaryota; kingdom Metazoa; phylum Chordata; class Actinopteri; order Cypriniformes; family Cyprinidae; genus Spinibarbus; species Spinibarbus caldwelli. The sequence continues at coordinate 1,040,721 of CM077231.1, forward strand.
TTAATGAAATATAGTATTAACTCATTAAAAATGTTTCCTAACAAAATCTGTGTATTTTTGTGTTTATTATTGTTGTTAGCTTAGCAACATGCTAACACGTCAACTTAGGGCTGTGCAATTAATCGAATTCGATTATCACGTGCATCTCATCAGTAAAGCCGGTTCCGTGATTAGTAGTAAATCACCTGTTTTTAGATGGAGCGGCATTTACTACACAGAGTCGTAGTTCACCGACAAGCTACGCAATATCGCGTTCGTAATTGAAGGTGATTCGTCTGCAATTATAACATCAGTCTCTATTGGAATCAGCTGTAAGTAACAGATGAATCTGTCATGATTCTCTCGTGTGTTTGTAGAGAGTTGCTCCCTATGTAGTGTGCTTCACATCAGTGGCTCCAGTTAGCATGAGTACAGTTAGCGTGCTGTGGGAGTGTTTAGCATGTGCCCATCCCTGCAGACACACCAGATCACACACGTCACGATTCACTTTAAACCAATCAGATTCATTCACTGGCGGTTTTCGTTCATGTAAGTCTTTGTTCCCTGTGACGCACTTTAGCGTTATTCTAGTATTATTTATATACTATTATAGTATTTCTATTTTGAATTAACTTTTATTTTTATATTTTCAGTTTTCATTTTGATTCTTTTTTTTTTAATACGTTATATTCTTTTTTTTTAAAAATATATTTTACTTTTATAAATTTAAGTGCTTTGCCTTCATTTCAGTTAATTTCCAAGGCAAAAAAGGTTAGGTTTTTCATCTTACATGTGTGTGTATATATTATATATATATATATATATATATATTTATATTTTAACTTTATTTCAATTACAGAAAACAATTTTTAATAGTTTTATTTAACAATACCATCACTAATGTACTGTTATATTTCTGTTTAGCTTTAATTAATTTTCATTTCAGTTAATTTTTACTAATTTAACTTAACCTTAAGTTTAAGATTGTCATTTATTATTTATATTTTATTTTAACTTAATTGTAGTTATTGATAGTGGTTTTTAATAGTTTTAGTACTTCAATTTAAACTTATTTTATTTCAATTAGTTGCCAAGGCAACATTTCTAACTTTTGTTTACGTTTTTTAAAAGTTTTTCATCTAATACTTCTATTTTATTTCAACTTTGTTTCGATAACCAACAATGGTTTTTAATAGTTTTAGTTAGAATTAACAAGAACAACAATAAAGCACTGATTTAATATTTCTATATTTTTAATTATTTTTATTACAGTTTTATTTTTAGCAAATTTAGTTCTTCAACATTCAACTAATTTCAGTTAGTTGCCAAAGCCACATTTTCTAATTTTCATTTAAGATTTTAAGCGTAACTTTTTAATTTAATTTGATTTCTTAATTTAATATATTTAGATTTATATATTTCAATTACTGAAAACTATTTTTAATAGTTTTAGTTTCAGTTAACAATGACAAAACTAATGCAGTGATTTCTATTTAGGCCACAAGACCTCAGACTCCAGCTCTAGACCCAGATCAGCCAGAGACGGGACTCCATACATCTGCTCATGATGCAGATCCACAGGGGTCACATCTCCTGCACATATTAAAGGGTCATGAAACCCCCCTGGTTCAGCACTGGCCTTCACACCTTAGATCTGAAAAAGACTCCAGAAATGGGCTGTAAAACTCTGGAAAAGTGGGAGTGTAGTGGGGAGAAAACAACCAATAAAACTCAGACCTGCAACACACTCATTATACAGACAGATGAATATTAAAATATCTTTAAAACGGAAAAAATAAAGGGATAGTTACTTTTTGTTTACCCTTCTTTGGATTTTCGGTCTATATCATTGTTTGCTGTGTATCATAATAATCTGTCGAGTCATCGTGTTCATGATCAGACGTGCCGCTGTATCAGATATTTGCGCATATTTCATCTGAAGAAGACATGATATGTGAGCACACAGTGCTGGTTCATGTTTGGAGCACGAGAGAATATGAAATATGCTCACAAACGCTTGAAACAGTTTGCTCCGGTCCGGATATGAACTATGATCTGCGCAGAGAGTGTTGTTAAACTCATCGCGGCGTTCAGCGCAGAAACCGCTCTCTCATGCGTGTTCCATGTGTTGTCATATTAAATATTGTTACGTTAATTTACAGAGGTGAACGGACAGCACTGAAGCTCTTTCATGAGATTTGAATTCTCCGCTGTAAGACGAACTCATGCATAACACAGCGCAGTGATTGGATCATAAGAGTTCATTCTCATGAATATTACTGAGAAAAGCTGGGAAAACTGATGACGTAGACGCGTACTCATTAGCCACGGCAGCCAATTGCCACTCTGCATTAACGCATATATGTCACTTTTCGTGACGTTGGTTCAACTTTTGTTTTTGAACTGGAAGAATGAAATTGCTCCAAAAAATGAAAAAATAAATAAATATATAAATAACCACTTTTCCCTTAATAATAGACATAATTAGTGCTATTGTTGTTTTCACTGATGTGCAACCTGTTCATATATGTTAACATTTCAAAAAATGTGTTTTAGGGTTTCATGACATTATTATTCATGTTTATTACAGTTTTAATCATTTTACTACTTCAGCTTATTTCAGTTTGTAGCCAAGACAACATTTCTAATTTTTGCGTTAATATATTTCCATGTAATATTTATATTTTATTTTAACTTTTTTTCAGTTACCAAAAAGATTTTAATAGTTATTTAATAAGATATTATTTAATAGCAAAAAAAGAAGAATTAAAACAATAATACTGATGCACTGATTTAAAATAATTTTTTAAGTTCAAGTTTTTCATCAAATATTTATATTTTGCTTCATGTAAGATTTAAATTACCGAAAAAGATTTTTAATAGTTTAACAATAGCAAAATAACAAAATAATTATTTTAGTTTAATTTTAGAACTTTAACTTCAATTTATTTTGCTTATTTGCCAAGGAAACATTTCTAACTTTAGTTTTTCATCAAATATTTATATTTTACTTTATTTAGGCTTTATTTCAGTTACCAAAGATGGTTTTTTTCTTTGATAGTTTCAGTTAATAATAACCATACTGATGCACTGATTTTAAAAATTTCTGTATATCTTTAGTTTTTATTTGAGTAATTTCAGTACTTCAACTTCTTATTTCAAGTATGTTAACAAGGAAACATTTCTAACTATTGTTTAAGTTTTTAAGTTTATTTATATTTAGCTTTATTTCAGCTTTATTTCATTTACCGAAAATAATTTCCATAGTCAGTTAACAATAACGATACAATAATTTTAAATATTTCTATTTAGCTTTAAATAAATTGCATTTTAGTTTAATTTTAGTAATTTCAGTACTTCAACCTAAACTTATTTCAGTTAGCTGCCAAGGAAACATTTCTAACCTTTACATTTATTTTTTTCAACTGCTATTTTATTTCAGCTTTATGTCAATTACCGAAAACTACATTTAATGATTTTAGTTAACAATCCTGACACACTGATTGTAAATATTTCCATTCAGCTTTAATTAATTTTTATATCAGTTTATTGAGAATAATTTTAGGCTGTGCCAAGGAAACATTTCTAACCTTTACATTTTTTTAGTTGTTCAACTACTATTTTATTTCAGCTTTATGTCAATTACCGAAAACTATTTATAACAATTTCAGTTAACAATCCTGACACACTGATTGTATATATCTCTATTCAGTTTTAATTATTTTTTATTTCAGTTTATTGAGAATAATTTTAGGCCATGCTAAGGAAACACTTCTAACCTTTAAATTTTTTTTAGTTGTTCAACTACTATTTTATTTCAGCTTTATTTCAATTACCGAAAACTACTTTTAACAATTTTAGTTAACAATCCTGACACACTGAATGTAAATATCTCTATTCAACTTTAATGAATTTTCTTTCAGTGTAATTTTATGGCGTCGCGCTTTCGCACCTCTTGACGTCGTAGAGTGTGTGCGAGACGCGTGTATACGTTTGCAGTTCGCGCTCCTGTGCCAACAATTGTATCTCTCACTCCATTCGCGTGTAATACGGCTCCACCTCCATATCGTAGCTGATTTGCATGATGCTCCAGCGGGTCACAATGTCGTGCAGCACCGCCAGAGTGGAGCCGCATAGGACGAAGAGCCGCGAGCCCAGCGAACACAGACGAGTGTCCAGATCCTCCAGACTCTGCAGGAGGAAGCACCAGCGTAACGGGCCCAAGCCCATCGGCCCCTCCAGGAGCTCGCGGTCCAGGACGAAGACGGGGAAGAGAGTGGAGGGGCTCGCTTACGGAAGAGACCTTACGGAAGAGATGGACAGTGCGGTGACTCATGACGACTGATTCACGATCCGAATGTTTCAGAGTCTGAAACAGGACAATTAATTAAGAAGAAACGCTATTAATTACCTTCACGATAATGTCAAAAACATGGTATTAACATGGTGAATGAAAAAAAATAAACTAACCAAAAAAAAAAAAAACATGCCATTTAAATCATGATATGGTTATCATGGTAAATGTCAAAAAAAAATAAATAAATAATAATCTCAATCATAATATGGTGCAAAATATTGTATTACCATGGTAAATTAAAACAAAACAAAACATGGCAATACATTAATGACAAGGTCAAAAACATGCCCTTTCCATGGTATTAAATAACAAAAAACATGTCAATTTTTAATATATGATATGATCCAAAACATGGTATTACAATGGTAAATGTCAAAACTCATTGCAGTAGCTTCATAATAAGATCCAAAATATGGTATTATCATGGTAAATGTAAATAAACAAATGAATAAATAAATAAAAAACACAGCAGTTTTATCATGATATGATCCAAAACATGGTAGTTTTATCATGATATTATCCAAAACATGGTATTAACATAGTAAATGTCAAAAAACACTGCATTACCTTCATAATAAAGTCCAAAACATGGTACTATCATGGTAAACGTCAAAAAAATAACAAACATGGCATTTCAATCATGATATGGTTAAAAAATGGTAAATGTAAATAAACAAATGAATAAATAAATAAAAACATGGCAGTTTTATCATATGATCCAAAACATGGTAAAAGTAAATAAACAAATGAATAAATAAATAAAAAACACGTCAGTTTTATCATAATGTGATCCAAAACATGGTATTAACATAGTAAATGTCAAAAAACATTACATTACCTTCACGATAAGGACCAAAACATGGTGTTATCATGGTAAATGTAAAAAAACAACAACAACAACAACAACAAAAAAACATGACATTTCAATCATAATATGGTCCACAATATTCTATTACCATGGTAAATAAAAAAACATGTAATTTCCATGGTATTGAATAACAAAAACATGTAAATTTCAAATATATGATATGATCCAAAACATGGTATTACCGTGGTAAATGACAAAAGCATGGCATTTCAATCATGATATGGTCCAAAACATTATATTACCATGGTAAATTGTAAAATAAAAACATGGAATTACCTTCATGTTTAAGTCCAAAACATGATATTATCATGGTAAAAGTTATTGTAAAAATATATGATTTTTTAAATCATGTTATGGTCCAAAACATTGTATTACCATGGTAAAACAAATAAAAATAAAAAAATAAATAAAAAACATGACAATACATTAATGATAAGGTCCAAAACATGGCAGTTTTATCATGATATGATCTGAAACATGGTATTACCATGGTAAATGTAAAAAACATGGCATTACATTTATGATAAGGTCCAAAACATGGTATTACCAGGGTAAATATAAAAAAACATGATATTTTCATCATGATAAGGTTAAAAACAAAGCATTACTGGGGTAAATGTCACAAAACATGGCATTTCCATCATGAAAAGGACCTAAACATTGTATCACTATGGTAAAGACAAAAAAACAAACAAAAAAAAAAAAAAAACACGGCATTGCCATTGTAATATTGTTCAAAATATGGTATATTACCATGGTAAATAAAAAATAAAAAAAATGGTATTACTATCATTAGATGGTTCAAAACATGGTATAATCATGGGAAATATAAAAGACATGGTATTGTCATTGTACATGTAAACAGAGTACATGGGCACAATTACATCAAAAAGTATTTAGTTACAAATTACAAATACTTGCTCACCATATGTATTTATTTATTTTGTAATTAAATACATATTTCAAATACATTTAATTAAAATACTGCCCATCTCTGCATGTAAAAACATGGCATTTCCATCATGATAATGTCCAAAACATTGTATTATTATGATAAATGGTTTTATTATTATCATGGTAAATGTATAAAAATATGATATTAACATGGTACTTATCCAAATACATGAGAAAATAATGCAAGTAATATATAACATGATTAATTCATTATATATAATGAAACCGCACTTTTGGCTCAGAAATTTCAAAAACACTTTTTTTTTCAAAAAAAATTTTCAAAAACGCGCAAGAATTTTCAAAAATCACATGAATGAGATCTAAACATGTAAACAGTAATCAGCCTATGTAATACACATTTTTAGATTAATATGCTTTGAGTTATTGTAATATTCTTATTCGTATCGACACTTAAAAAAAAGATGTTGGATATTTACTGTTTTACGGTTATTTTTTAATGATCAGCTGCTTTCACCCACCTCCAAAGCAGCCATTAGGACATTTCAACCAATTAAAAGTTAGAAACACGAGCCATGTGTTTCAACATAATTACCGATAACTAGTTAATAATTAATAGTCGATCATAACGTAGAAAAAACGCTTCAACCGAACTATAACCATAGACTGTATAAAAACATGGACGTATAGTGTCCGTGACGTCACCCGTAGGTTTATGAAGAGCGTTTTTGAAGCTCAAAGTGGGCGGAGTCGGCCGTCGCCATCTTGGCAGCGCGTCACCGCGTGTCACTCCCGGATAATCGAAAATGGGCAAAGAGGCGGGAGTTGGTTGCTGAAACCACACCCACTTAGCTCGACGGTGGTGACAGCAGCGGCAATCCACCTGTCACTCAAGTGGCCATGCCCTTAATTATGCAGAACTTTAAGGCTTACTATAATTTAAACAGATGACTTATAAAAAAAATTCACCCCCCTCACAGTTGTCATGAAGGGCAAAATTAGTTATATAGACCAAAACCACTTTTTGTACCAGGCTGTAAACATGTTTTTTTCTGCTGTAAAGTTGAACATTTTAACATGGGGAGTCTATGGGACTGACTCCCTTTTGGAGCCAGCCTCTAGCGGCCAGTCGATGAATTGCAGTTTTAGTCACTTCCGTGTTGGTTTCATGAGAGAGAGCGGGAGGTTGCAGCTTGACTATAACCAAAGACTATAGAAATACAAAGACAGTTCACTCCTATACTTATGAATGGGAGAAACAGCAACACGCAATATGGCGGGATAGTCCCGCCTTCTAAATGAAAGAGCCAATCGCTGATTGGTAAATACATTGCGTCACTACAGCAGCCGTTAGAAGCTCCGGTTCCCATAGAAACCGGAGGCTAGAGCAGCCGGTGCGCATGTGCACATTGCGCAGTCATAAGCGTGTTGGAGCTACGCATGCACATTGGCTGGTCTAGCCTGAAAAATAAGCTTTTTAAACGCTATTTGAGCATAAGAAACAACATTCATGGGGCAGTTCATTTCAGATTTTGTTGCTGATTTGAAATATGTAATTTAATCGCGAGTTCAGCGAGCAGTTTTTGAGATCTCAGAATTCCCCCATTCATTTAGATAGGACTTGGTCTTGTTTGAGCTGCCCGGAGGCGTTACAAATATGGCTGCCGTGTGAACAGTCTTTCCTTAAAAGGGACTTTGCTATAACACTTATCTGTCCTGATCCCGCCCTGCTCGCATCCTATTGGCCGACCGCATCCATTGAAATCACGCTTTCGATTGGTCGCCCGCATACAGGCTCGCAGTCCTCAGCCTGTGATTGGATGTGGCGGCTGTAGCTCAAATGTAAAGCACCCGGCGTTCTCCATGTTTACAAACACGAAATAGAATTTATCAATAAAAACATAGATTTTTAAACGGTGAAGTGTAAGCAAGAGATCTGAAGGAGCGAATCTTTTCTAGTTTTTTTTAAAATTACAAATGATTACCTTAAGTTTTTTTTTTTTTTTTTTTACGTGAAAATACGTTTGTTCCGAAATTAAATAAAATAAAATTAAATTAAATTAAATTAAATTAAATAAATAATTAATAAATATTTTTTAAATACTTATTTTTCATTATTAAGAAAAAATATATGTCGTAAATATCTCAAAATAATGAATAAATTACGTTTTTTTCTACTTTTTTATTTATTATTCTCTCTGTCTCTGTCTCTCTCTCTCTTTAAAACGTATGTTTTTTTTTTTGTTGTTTTTTTGTTTTTTGGTAATTTTTAAGATAAATACTATTTAAAAAATATTCAGTAACTCCAAAAATAATATTCATGAATATTTATTAATCATTTAATTTTTTAAAAATATTTATTGAAATATTAATAAATATAATTCATATAATAATACAAGTATTATTATTATTATTATTATTATTATTACCTACATACACTACCAGTCAGAAGTTTTTGAACACTAAGATTTTTAGATTTTTGTAATACTTTTATTTAGCAAGGATGCTTTAAGTTGATCAGAAGTGATGATAAAGACATTTATAATGTTACAAAAGATTTCTATTTCAGATAAATGCTGTTCTTCTGAACTTTCTATTCATCAAAGAATCCTGATAAATTCTACTCAGCTGTTTTCAACATAATAATAATAATAATAATAATAATAATAATAATAATAATAATAATAATAATATATGTTTTTTGAGCAGCAAATCAGCATATTAGAATGATTTCTGAAGGATCATGTGACTGGAGTAATGATGCTAAAAATTCAGCTTTGAAATCACAGGAATAAATTACATTTTAAAATATATTCAAATAGAAAGCAGTTATTTTAAATAGTAAATGTATTTCAGAATTTTACTGTTTTGCTGTACTTTGGATCAAATAAATGCAGGCTTGCTGAGCAGAAGAGACTTCTTTAAAAACATTAAAAATCTTACTGTTTAAAAACTTTTGACTGGTAGTGTATATCAAAATTATTTAACTTAAATATAATATGTTTCCCTTCTAATGAAATTTTCCGGGGGGAAAAATTTTTAAAAAATAAAATAAAAACTTATAATATATAACAGATTCTTTTTCTTCTGAATTTCACAGGACGTTTATCAGTTTTAAAATCACATCTCAGCAGAATCAATAATAATCAATAGTAATGATCAATAATAATCAAACATAATCATATCAAATGCATGTTTTGGAGATATATATACAGTTTTTTTTTTCTCAATGCTTTATTTATTCAATGCCACAAGAACAAGAGGTATTACATATTCACATGATCAAATAAACATTAGCTGCCAGAGAAAAAAGGAGAAAAAAAAAAGGGAAGAGAATTACAGAAATTTCAATGTTTTCAGAGCATTACATGTTTTCAGTGCTTTTTTGTTTGTTCCAAGAGATTTACATATAATTTCATATAATATATATAATATAATTTTGATTTACATATAAAGTCATTTATAAAATGTGCAAAGTTTGGTTTACATTGAGCCCACTTCTTATATATATATGGAAATTTCTTAGCAAAATAAACAAGTTTATAACATGTTGTTCTTTACAATTCAAGTTTTCGTTTTCTGTATATAAAAGTACATCAAATATACAAATTTCTATCATACACTCCAATTTTCTGTTAATATAGAACTCCAAATCCTTCCAAAATAATCTTGAGTAAATACAATGAAAAAAAGGATGCAAAATAGCTTCTTTTTCTTGACCACAAAATTCACAAGTATACAAAATTTTAAGCTTAAATCTTTCCAAAACATGCTTAGCAGGATAAATTCTATGAAGTATTTTGTAAGACACTTCCTTAATTTTGTTATTGATACAAAACTTATTTGGCAGTTTCCATTCTTTAACCCAAGAGATATTACCAAATAAAGAAGACCAAAAAAATCTTGCTGCAGGTAAAGACACAGAACAAAGAGCATTCCTTATAATCTTATTACTACATTGTTTTCTTAAAACATCAACATTTTCAATGAAAATGTGTATATATACAGTTTTTTTTTTTTTTTAATGCAATACAAAAACACAGAGTTGACATTCAATAATGATTGTACACAATACACAACACATCTTGAATATACATTGTCAACTGAAATCAAATACTAAAGATTACAAGAGAAAAAGTAGGAAGAAAAAAATAAAAAATAAAAGACAAAAACATAAGAACTTGAGGGTAAGACATTTAAATGTCAATTACAGTATACAAATTAAAGTCATTGCTGAGTGAAATGGTTCTTCTTGCTTTCTTATTTTCTGACAATGAAATGGTATTTAAATAGTTTTTAAATTCTTTCAAAAAAACAATAAAATGCGGTTTGTTATTGGTAAATTTACATTTATGAATGTAAAATTTACAAAGAAAAAAAATTAAATTTATAATAAAACAAGCATTTCTTTTAGTAAAGTCAGACTCATAATGTCCTAACATAATTCCTTTGAAAGTAATGGAAACATGTTGCTGGATATTCTCATTAATAAATGAACCAATATTTTTCCATAGTTGTTCAGTATAATGACAAGTCCAGAATAAATGAAAAACCGTTTCGGTATGAAATTGACAAAATGAACATTTAGTATCAATGTTAGCCTTATACTTCACCATAAAATGTTTAACAGGGTAAAATTTATTAATTAATTTGAAAGATATTTCTTTTACTTTGTTAGTGAGGAAGTATTTCTGTTGCAGAGACCATATTTTTTTCCAATTCAAATTTCTAAATAAACTATTCCAGTAAGAAATTGCAGGCGACAAAGTAGTAACTTTTTCAATAAAAAGAGATCTAATTTTATAATTTCTATCTTTTTTAGTAGAAAAACATATCTTACCTATAGTGGTATCTATTGGTTCAGTAAAAGAAGCCTTTTTGAGTGGGGAGTGATTGCTATTTTTGAAGAGCATGCAAATTCCTGATGTTATTGCTCCCATAACAATGGCGAATTCCTTTGGACTAACTGGTATGTTATATTCTGAAATAAATTCTATATAAGTCATTAACAAACCTCTGCTGTTAAATAACTGACTTACTAAAAGCAAACCATTATTAAACCACTGATTAAAAAATAAAGATCTATTTTTATATAAAATATTTTGATTATTCCAAATAAAAAAATTATGGGGGGTAAAATTGTGTTTATAAATTAACGTCCAGGCCAAGAGTACCTGTTGATGGAAATTTGAAAGCTTAACAGGTATTTTGGATACGTTATAATTGCACATCAACAAAAATTTAATACCTCCAACAAATGAAAATGCTTGTTGTGGAAAAATGTACCAGATTGAGTATTGATTTTTCAAATACTTATTAAGCCAATTTATTTTAAAGGCATAATTTAAAGAATTGAAATCAATAAAATTTAGGCCACCTTCGTTATAGGAATTTAGTATAATAGACTTTTTCATATAATGGCATTTGTTTTTCCAGACAAAGTCTGTTAAAGTTCTATCAATCAGTTTACATGTTGGCTTATCCACATAGAGAGAATGGGCTGTATAAGCGAGACGCGATAGCCCCTCAGCTTTAGTGAGCAAAATTCTTCCTTTAAGAGATAAATCTCTTTGAAGCCAGCCATTCAGTTTTTTCTTTGTTTTTGTGATGACTGGGTTAAAATTTGTAGCACATCTGTTTTCATTCTTCGTTATATTTATGCCAAGGTATGTTACTGTGTTTTTAACAGATATGCCACATATTGAGGAATCACAACAATTTTTAATGGGCAGTAATTCGCATTTATCTATATTAAGATTTAGACCAGAAGCTTTGGTAAATGCTTGGAGAATATTTAAAGCTACCGAGACTTGGGAGGAGTCCTTTAAAAACAATGCTGTGTCATCAGCTAGTTGACTGATAATTAATTCTACATTTCCAATTGTAATGCCTTTTATATTACTTCTTTTAACGTACAAATTAAGAAATTGCACTGCAATTAGAAACAAATAAGGAGATACAGGGCATCCCTGCCTAACTCCACAGTTTAAAAAAAACCTTGGAGAGGTACCACTGCTTAACTTAATTGAACTATTTGCATTTTTATATAACATTTGAACCATTTTACAAAAAATAGCACCAAAGCCGATTTCTTTAAGGGCTTGAAATAAAAAACCATGCTCTAAAGTATCAAAGGCTTTATAATAGTCCAAAAAAAAGATCTTCATTAATTATATCAGAATAATCCAAAATATCTAATATTAATCTTATATTATTAGATATGTGTCTATCTTGCATAAAGCCAGATTGTGATTCATCAATAACAGAATGTAATATCCCTTTTAATCTTTTGGCTAATATTAAAGCAATTATTTTATAATCATTGTTTAACAACGTTATTGGACGCCAATTATCTAATAAAGTAAGATTTTTATTTGGTTTGGGAATTAAAGTAATCAAACCTTGGCATAAAGTAGGTGGAAGAAAAGATTTATTTATGCTTTCGTTATAAACACCAAGCAAGAAAGGAGCTATATTTTTACTGAACATATGATAGAATTCTGATGTGAGACCGTCTGTCCCAGGAGATTTATTTACTTTTAATAATTTAATTGCTTCTTCAACTTCTTTTAAAGTAATGGGAGCATCACAAAAAGCTTGATCAGCATTACTCAATTTATTTATACCAGATAATGATTCAAAGAAATCAAGAGCATGCTGTTTATTAAATTTAGATGTATATAGATCATTATCAAATTTGGCACAAAACTTAGCAATGATTTTCTGGTCTTCACAGAGATTATCATTAATCATAAGCTTTCCAATCAGATTTTTTTTTATTTGTTGCTTTTCCAATCTAAAAAAATAAGAAGAATTTTGCTCACCTTCTTCCATCCATCTTTTCCGCGATCTAATAAATGCTCCCTCAGCTTTTTGTTTGTAAAACTCATCTAATATATGTTGATAATGGGCAAGTTCAACTTTTTCAGCATCAGATAACACAGATTTAGATAAAAGATCTGAAATTTTGTATATTATAATATTCTCATCATTTTTTTTCTTTTTCGCCAATTTACTACTAAATGTTCGTAAAAATGTACCGATTTCATATTTTGCTAACTCCCAATTACTACCAAAATTATTTTCTTTATTTGCTTTTTTCCAATAACTGCAAATGATAAAATCTATTTTTTCCTTAACTTCTTTATAATTAAGCAATGAAACATTTAGTTTCCAATAGGAAGTGGTTCTATGCTGATTAACAGAATCTGAAAAAGGAATAAATATAGAGATGCATTTGTGATCCGAAAGTGGTGATGGAATAATGTCAGACAGAGTACTACTTAAATCTCTAGAGATAAGCCATAAATCGATTCGAGACTGCTTTGAAAGAGAATTATTGCACCATGTAAAACATTTTTGAGAAGGATGAGTCTCTCTTCAGCTGTCTTATATATACAGTTTAATCACGCTGATAACGGATCGGGGCGCGTCATCGGGATGGGCGTGGCCATTCGCGTTGACCCCGCCCCTTTCGTTAACACTCACAGTTGAGAATCAGTGACAGCGGTCAGAGTCTGAGAGAGAGAGAGAGAGAGTGTGTGTGTGTGTGAAGAGCAGAGATGAGCAGAGACAAGAGAAGAACAGGACAACAGCAGCAAACTCCCGCCAACAGTGAGTACAAACACATCAAAAACACACATAAACCTCGAACACCGCGCGTTAAAGACGGCAAACACTCATATGTCGCTGTTCTCCTCACTGAGCTCATGATCTATTCTGTCCTCGCGGGAAACATTGTGTTTATATATCTTTGACAAGACATGTTTAGTATGTATATGTGACTTTTTGAGGGATCATAATGTTGATTAAAGTCACGTTTTGCTGGATTCTGAGGGCAATTTTGGCAATTGTGTCTACAGACAGACACACACACACACACACACACACACACACACACAAACAAACTAAACACAGTAAGCTGCTGTATGAACTTTCTAGGCTGAAGAAGCTGAAGTGTGTGACAGATGAATGTCTTCTGTTGTAGAAGTGAGACTTGAAGACAGTGTGTCTCGTTTCTCTTTTACACACTCACACACACACACACACACACACTCACACACACACACACACACACTCACACACACACACACACACACACACTCACACTCACTCACACTCACTCTTGACCTGTCATTGTGTGTTTGTTTGGCCTTTTGGAGCCGATCAGTGATGAAACTGAAAGCGATGATTCAGTCCTGAATTCCTGAGAATTTCCCAACATGGAATGAGCTGATGCTGATCTCAATCAATCTGTGTGTGTGTGTGTGTGTGTTTCCAGCTGATATTCTGGAGGAAATGGATCATGGAGCCATGAAGAAGATCAGCTCCATGTTTTCGACGCTTCAGGAGAAACTCCACAGAACCAGTGAGTCACACACATCTGACAGACTAATGTAGAGATGGAGTGAGATATATTTTTATATATTCCTAAGCCTAACCATACTTTTAATACATATTTTTTAAAATAAATAAAATAAATAATTTTTTTTAAAATTAATAATTGATTTTTTATAATTAATTATTATTATTTATTCATAAAAGATATACATACACACACACACAGATGTATATACTGTGTGTTATATACTGTAAAACCCAACCCAAATTTTATAAATTAAGTATTAAATTAAATATAATTAAGTATTGTATTAAATATTTTAATAAATATATGTAAAATCTATTTTATATGCATATATAAAATATATGTATATACATATATACATTATATAAAATAAATTTTATGTATAGTTTTAATTTAATTTCTGTCATTTTATTTTTGTATAGTTCAAAATATTAAATATTCATACATAAATTTGTATATTTAATAAAACAGTACTAAATATATAATAAATATAATTTAATACTAAGATAATCATAGTTTATCTATATGTTTATATATTTATATGTATTTCAGTAATAGTAAATATTTATATTCTTATATTATATTATATTATAATCTTAAAGAATATTATAATATTCTTTTTTATTTATTCAATATTATTTAAAATGAGTAAATGTATATAAAATATGTATTTATTTCTCATTTTAATCTTTGACAGTGTGAGCAGAGGAGGTTTTGTCTGTTTTCCAGAGACTGTAAATCTAAATCTAATGCTGAAGAGCTGAGAGATCAGTTTAGATGAGTTTGTCTCTGTGTTTCTGATGAAAGTCACGACACACTGAACCTCAATAATGCAATGCATTTATGAATAAACCAGGAGATTTGTTGAGAAAAATGAGCTCATTTTCTCCATGAGGAGTTGAAGGTCTGCGATTGTTGCTAAAGCTGTTAGTGGAGTCTCTGGAGCTGATTTTCTGTTCTGTAATGTGTGATATGTGAATGTGTCTCTGTCAGATGCTCCAGTGTTGTTTCCTCTGAGGTTTGGAGCACAAAGCATGTCTATGATCATCTCACCTCCTCATTGTTCTGCCTGTGGTTTGTGAGCTGTGTGTTTCTCAGAAGCATCTGTCATTAAATGTCACGTGTTTGTGTGTCGAACTTTTGTAAACGTGCTTTGGTAAGACCGATCTTGAAAAAACCCAATTTGGACACAACTGTTTTAACTAATTTCAGACCTATCTCTTAATCTCTTATCTCTTCCTATCTCTCAATTGACCTTTATAGCAAAAATGTTAGAGAAATCAGCACTTTTGCAAATAAAAAATGCTTCCACTAGGTAATATCATTAGGAAACATGGAGAGTCATTTCATTTTTATGCAGATGATGCACAAATATATCTGCCTCTGAAGCAAAAAGACATGAAAGGTTTAGGAAATCTGTTTGCATGTCTTGGATGTCTTCAAATTTCTTATGCTTAAATTGTAGTAAAACAGAAGTTATTACATTTGGGCCTCAGGTGAATAAGGCTAATGTAAACCTTAATCTGGGATATTTGAACTCCTTCATTAAGCCTACTGTGAAAAATTTATACTATATGTGTGTGTTCAGAGCGCAGCTCCTCTGATCCTGGCATTTATCCGGCTCTGGCTGCGGCGCCTCCTGCTGGACGGGAGCGCAGTCACATGGGTCAGCTCTTCTTCGAGTATCTGCTGGTGGTCAGTCTGAGGAAGAAGAGGAACGAGGAAGGTTACGAGCCCCACATCACCTACCAGTTCCCCAAGGTCAGACGTGTGTATGTGTGTATATATATATATATATATATATATATATATATATATATATATATATATATATATACAGTGCCCTCCAAAAGTACTGGAACAGTAAAAACAAAATTGCTCTGTTGGCTGTGGAGTCAAGACATTTGCAAATATGATTAAAAGATGAATATGAGACAAAACTACAGAATGTCACATTTTATTGTTAGCCGTTTCAACCCATACATGTTTTACCAAATAAAAAGAACAGCACTTTTAGAGTTCATCCCACTCATTGATGTGAGCATAAGTATTGGGACAGTTGAACATAAGGCAGATATAAAAGATTAAAAGCTATTATTTAGTTGCAGATCCCTTGCGCACAATCACAGCAGTGAGTCTGTGACCCATAGACATCACCAGACTCTTGGACTCATCCTTTGAAATACTTTTCCCAGCCTTTAATTCAGCCAAATCCAATTGTTGCTTGTTTTGGGGAGTTTCTGCCTTTACTCTCCTCTTCAGCTGGTGAAATTCATGTTCATTCGGATTTAAATCTGGAGATTGACTTGAGCAATCTAAGACTTTCCATTTCTTTGCCCTTATAAATTCCTTGACTGAACTGGCAGGGTGTTTTGGGTCATTGTCCTGATGCAATATGAAGCACTTCCCAATGAATCTGGTGGCATTTTCTTGAATATTGGTAGGCAAGATGGTTTTGTACCCTTCCAAATTCATTCTGCTACTGTCATCATACATTAAGTCATCAGTAAAGTTGAGAGGGCCTGTTCCAGAGAAAGCCATGCATGCCCATGCCATAACACCACCTCCACCATGCTTTACAGATGAGGCTGTATGCTTGAGATCTTTTACAGTTCCCTTTTTTTTCTCCACATTTTTGCTTTCCCATCACTTAGATAAAGGTTCATCTTTGTCTCATCGGTCCATAAACACAGTTCCAAAACTCTTCTGGCTCACCTTTGTGCTTTTTTGCAAACTCTAATCTTGCCTTTCTATTTTTGGTGCTGGTCAGAGGTTTGTATCTTGCTGTGTAGCATCTGTAATTCTGTGTCAAAGTCTCCTGAGGACAGTAGATTGATTGATTTGTCTATCATCAACTACTGTTGTTTTCTCAGCCGATCAGGTAGTTGTTGGTTGTTGGTGTCACTGGTGGTTTCCAAACTCTTGATTTCTCCATGCCCTTTGTTTTTGCTATAGCTCTAATTGACTTCCTCTTTTCTTTTAGCATCCAAATTGCTTGCTTTTCTCTCAAAGTCAGCTCCCTCATCTTCATCCTGGTTTGTGTGTGTCATCATCGAATGCAAGATTCAGAATGCAGAAGTAATGGATATAACTGATACGACACATTCCCTGCTTTTAATATCTGAAGAATGAATGCAACAGGACACAGCTGATCACTTAGAAAGACCTGTGAGGCATCTGTTCCAATACTTATGCTCACATCAGATAGAGGGATGAAAAGTGCTGAACTTCTTAGCTGGTAAAACATCTATGTGTTGAATCACCCAATAATAAAATGTGACATTCTTTCCTGTAGCTCAAATAGTAGAGCATGGCGCTAGCAATGCCAAGGTCATGGGTTCGATTCCCAGGGAAAGCAAGAGCTGATAAAATGTAAAAACTGTAACTTGAATGCGATGTAAGTCGCTTTGGATAAAAGCGTCTGCTAAATGTAAATATTTATTCTGTAGTTTTGTCTCATATTCATCTTTTGATCATATTTGTAAATGTCTTGACTCCACAGCCAACAGAGCAATTTTGTCTTTACTGTTCCAATACTTTTGGAGGGCACTGTATATATATCGATAAAATGTAATTTTAATTAGTAATATTCAATTTAAAATTTGTGTGTGTATAGCGTGAGGTGATGGGGCGTCTGCAGCGTGAGGAAGAGGAGAAGTGCATGAAGGCCGCTCATCTCTTCTGCTTCCCAGAGGGAATCAGCTGGGCTCCTCTGACTGAATACAAGAGGTACACATACACACTCACTCACACACACACACTCACTCACACACACACACTCACTCACACACACACACACTCACTCACTCACTCACACACACTGAACACACACACTCACACACACACACACTCTCTCTGAACACACACATGCACAGTCATCCTGTGTGACACTGACGTTGATGGAAACAGCAAACGCCTGCAGGAGCTGCTCATCAAACACCACTGACTCTGATTCCAAGAAACAGAACTGAAGGAGCCAAACATTCAGACATTAACTCAGCAGGTGTGAAGAATCATGAATCACTCGACTAGAAAACCACACTATCTCTCAATGAATATCTGACTGACTCTCTGAATCATTCTCTGAGTGAAACTATGTGTGAATCTCTGAGTTACTCTATGAATCATTCTCTGACTGACTCTCTGAATCATTCTGAGTGAATCTCTGTGTGAATCTCTGAGTGACTCTATGAATGACTTTCTGAATCATTCTCTGACTGACTGAGTGACTTTCTGAATCATTCTCTGACTCTCTGACTGACTCTCTGAATCATTCTCTGACTGACTTTCTGCTCTGAATCATTCTCTGACTGACTCTCTGATTGACTTTCTGAATCATTCTCTGACTGACTCTCTGCTCTGAATCATTCTCTGACTGACGCTCTGATTGACTCTGAATTATTCTCTGACTGACTCTCTGATTGACTCTGAATTATTCTCTGACTGACTCTCTGCTCTGAATCATTCTCTGACTGACGCTCTGATTGACTCTGAATTATTCTCTGACTGACTCTCTGATTGACTTTCTGAATCATTCTCTGATTGACTGACTCTCTGACTGACTCTCTGAATCATTCTCTGACTGACTGACTCTCTGAATCATTCTCTGAGTGACTCCGAGTGAATCTCTTGCGCTCTGTCAGTGTTTTGTGGTGTATAAAGTGGAAGCGCAGGAGCATGTGTTACTGTTGAAGATCTGAGCGTCTCTGACTCTTCATCAGAGGACGAGTGTGTTGGTTTGATGTGAGTTTTACAGTAACTCTGTTGATTTGCTGACTCTCTGCAGCGAGACGTTCTCATTCGTTCTGACTGAAGTGGACGGCAGCAGGAGGAATGGATACTGCAGGAGACTGCTGGTGAACTTCAGCATTATTACATATAATAAGAGTAAAAATATTAAATGATAATATTATGTCATAAAATGTCATATTTAATGTAATTATTTTACATGTTGTTATTTATGTTTCTTAGTATTTAGTAATTATTATAATTAAAAGTAAAGAAAATATTTATAATGGAAAATGTTTTTATCACTGTGTAATGATAATGTTAATCATACATTCTTAATTATTTAGAATAGAAATAGACTAGAGCTAGACTTAGAATATTTGTACTTATTTAAAAATGAATAATTAGTATATGAAATATATTAGGATATTCACAAATATTAATTTGAAAATAAAAATATTGCATATGTTTTTATATATATATATATATATATATATATATATATATATATATATATGTGTGTATAAAATACACACACGTTAAATATTAGTATTTAGTAATTAGAATCAGAAGAGTTTTATTACCAAGTATGTTTGCACACATAAGGAATTTGACTTGACGACAGGAGCTTCCAGTGCAGAGGAAAGTACAGACATAGTGCAGACATATATGATAGTGAAAACATACATAGGAATAACACAGTAGAGATGGAATATAGGAAAAAATATAAGAAAAAAACAGAAATTAAATAATGTACTATACACAGAAATAGAAGTATAGGGGAAAAAATGTAATTGTTTAAATAAATGTACAGATATGTTATAAGTGTGCAGATATGTTATGTACAAAGTGTGCAGTTTACAAGTGTACAAATTTTGGGTTCTGTGTATAAATATGCCAGATGTGATGGACGATGTATAATTAGAAAGTTTAATTGTTCAGGCTGAATATAGCCTGTGGGAAAAAACTGTTCTTGTGCCTGGCTGTTCTGGTGGTCAGTGCTCTGTAGCGCCGGCCAGAAGGCAACAGTTGGAAGAGAGAGAGGGCTGGGTGTGAGGGGTCCAAGGTGATTTTCTTAGCCCTTTTCCTCACTCTGGAGATGTAAAGTTCTTGGAGGCTGGGCAGAGGGGCACCGATAATCCTCTCAGCAGTCCTGATTGTCCGTTGCAGTCTCTTGATGTCTGATTTTGTAGCTGAACCAAACCAGACAGTTTTAGATGAACACAGGACAGACTCAATGATAGCAGAGTAGATGAAGGAAGTACAACCTCTGCTTCTGATTCAACCTCTGAATCATTATCAGTTATAATGATTCAAAATATATTCATTTTTTTATAATTATAATATTAGTCATGTGTTTTTAATATTTATACTTATTATTATTATTATTATTATTATTATTATTATTATTATTAAATATGAAATATATTAAAATGTAAAGAAATATTACAAAGAAATATTGAATAGGAAATATTTAATATATATCGCATGAAATATTTGTAATGGAAAACATTTTTCATAGTATAATTATAATCTTAATAATTTGTTCTTAATAATTAATATTATTTTTTAAAATACTAAATAAATATTAAATACTACTAATAATAATTAATAATTATTATATTTGAAATTAAAGTATTAAAAACATTAAAAATAAAAAAGATGTAATATTTTTTATATATATATATTACATATTTGTGACCCTGGAGCACAAAAGCAGTCATAAGTAGCACAGTTATATTTGTGGCAATAGCCAAAAATACATTGTATGGGTCAAAATAATCAATTTTTCTTTTATGCCAAAAATTATTAGGATATTAATAATTTAGGATATTAATAAGTTTTGTTGTTACAAGCACTTCCTTGTTGTTACAAGCACTTCCTCTGTCTGATTGCCTCTTCTAGACGAATCGCTTTATGTATTCCCCAATTGTAAGTCGCTTTGGATAAAAGTGTCTGCTAAATGACTAAATGTAAATGTAAATTAAGTAAAGATCATGTCCCATGAAGATATTTTGTAAATTTCCTACCGTAAATATATCAAAACTTAATTTTTGATTAGTAATATGCATTGCTAAGGACTTAATTTGGACAACTTTAAAGGAGATTAAAGATCAATTTGGAAAAATTTACACTTATGACTGGTTTTGTGGTCCAGGGTCGCATGTATAAAATATAATATTTCATTATTATAATGACTGAAAAAATATGTATAATGAACAGCATTTTATATAATTTTAAAATTGTAGTGTTAATAATACGTTTTTAATAGTTATTCTTTATAATATTTTGATTATGAAATGACCATCAGTGAAAGCTGATCACATTATCATATGATGCGAGTGCTGCTGAATAATTAATGAGCTCTGTGTCTCTATTGGTTCAGCCGGCAGGCCGCGGCGCTCGTGTTCCGGAGGCGTACTGCATCATCAGCCGTGTGGCGTGTTTCGGGCTCTTCTCGAAGGTGATCACACATCCTTGTTTATACTACTTTGTGGGATCCTAATATCCCCACAAAGATAAAACAGAAATATAGTACTCTGTGGGGTTCTTTAGTTGGACCCCACAAAGACAACATCTTAAAAATTATAATAAAGAATGTTTAATAGAATGTTGAAACTCACGAAAGTATAAACATAACCTACACCATCCCTAAACCTACCAGTCACAGAAACCTAACTTCATTTTAACATTCTTATATAAGAATGTTATATATAAGAATGTTAAAATGTTTTAAGAATGTTAAAACACTCTTATATATAAGAATGGTAAAACATGTTTTAAGAATGTTAAAGCACTCTTATATATAAGAATTTTAAAATGTTTTAAGAATGTTAAAACTCTTGTATATAAGAATGTTAAAACATGTTTTAAGAATTTTAAAACACTTATATATGAATGCTAAAACATGTTTTATGAATTTTAAAACACTCTTATATAAGAATGTTAAAACATGTCTTAAGAATGTTAAAACGCATATAAAAGAATGTTAAAACGTTTTAAGAGTGTTAAAACTTGTATATAAGAATATTAAAACACGTTTTAAGAATGTTAAAACACATATATGGATGTTGAAACATATATATATATATATATATATATATATATATATATATATATATATATATATAAAAGAATATTAAAACATGTTTTAAGAGTGTTAAAACATTCTTATATCTAAATATAAGAATATTTTGAGTGACTGGTAGGTTTAGGTTTGGTGTAGGTTTGAACAACAGTATATTTAGTCATCTTATAGTCTTATTTATTTCTAGTTTTACTATCTTTGTGCGGTCTTTTGGTCCTCACAAAGTAGTAAAAACAAGTTCACTCTGACTCGCGCGTGTGTTTGCGCAGATCTTCGATGAGGTGGAGAAGCGCAGGCAGATCTCCAAAGCTATGATCTACCCGTTCATGCAGAGCCTGCGGGAGGCGCCGCTGCCCGCTCCTGGACACAGCGTCAGCGTCAGCAGCTTCATCCCTGACGCCGGAACAGAGGTGCGTGTCCATCTGATGCTAACGCTAACTTTTCAGCAGAACTTCTGCTAACGCCTCTGACCGCCGCAGATCATCCGTCTGATGCGACCCGCTGAGTCTTGGCTCGAACACGTCGACTTCCGCTCGCTCTTCCGCTGCCTGAGCCATGAGGAGGTGGTGATGGTGTTCACCTCCGTCGTCATGGAGCGACGAATCGTCTTCATCTCTGAGGAGCTCAGGTGAGTGCCGCAGCCAATCAGA